>SNQJ01S0039050.1:6599-49402 GCA_010110895.2 Picea sitchensis | reverse complement strand
ATTTCACTTTTGACTTAAAACTCCTAAGTCAAAGTGAAATTAGAATCATAAAGTAAAGTACAAGGGTAATAGTCTTCCCCCTTTGTGCTTAGAGACTCATAAGCACATGGGGACCACTTTCCAAGGTACCCAGATCTCAACATATAGTTTATTGTTGAGAAAAGAAAGAAATGTGATGGTCAACCTCTCTTCAAAACAGATGTTCCTAAAAGAAAATATGGGAAAATTTGTTTCTTCTAACGGTGGGTATCTAGATTGTAGCACAACTCAACATGTGACCTCTAAAGAAGTGTAATTTGTGAGATATGAGTTTGTTGAAAATGTAAAGGATGTGATTATTTAAGATGGAAAAGGGTATTAGGCAATGAGATTATTTTAGTGACAATATCATATAGTGTCTACAAAGAGATTCACAATGTCTCACATGTTCTTATAGTGATTACAAAGTACTTATTGGTTGTGAGTCAAATTATAGATGTTGAATTGACAATGGAATTTGATGCATTTGGAGGCAACCTCAAGAATAACCATGTGAAGTGGTTTCAAGAACAACAGTGAAGGAAGGTAACTCATATATACTATGTGTAGGTGTTCTTGAAGTGGTAATGAATCCTACTAATAATATCAATGTTGTATTTGGCATGATAGACTTGGTATTTTTGGTTTGAAATCAATGGATACTATGAGGAGGGAGAAGTTGGTTAAAGTTTGCAGATGAGAATGATTGTTTCCCAGAGCATGTCTAAAGAATAAGTCTTTGAGAAACAACATCATTTTCCTTTCTTTGTGTCCATACGTGTCCATACAATTGAGAATAGAGATAGTTCACATAGATATCTTGCATTGGTGAAAACTCCACCTCATTATGAAATTGGATTGGTGAAAACTCCACTTCATTACAGAATAAGATATTTTTAAACATTCATTCATGAATTCTCAATAGAAAAAGTATTTAATTTGTAAAGGAGAAATCAGAACCAAGAGAGTATGTTAAAGGAGAACGACAGTGTAGTAAGCACCTCCAGTACATGCAACTTCGAATCCTCAGGCAACTTGAAGGTGAAAGGCGACAATTCTTGGCAAACAAGCCTTAGCAGGTTTTCGAGATTCTCCTCTGCCTTGGATTGAGAATCCAGCTGCAACTCCAAAAGCTTTTGCAATATAAAGAGCGGCAACTGATTTTCGAGCATCATGAGATCTCTGGGAATAGAGTTCTGGGCAGCGCTGGTGCCACTCAGATCTAAGACTCGCCCTAGAGGCCTGACGTCCGCGATCGAGCTTTTGTCGGCGTGTCTGACATAAAACTGTAAACATTCAAAGAATGAAGGCGGCGTCCAGAGCCATGAGCCATGCCAAGGTTTCATCCTTATAGTCGATGAACTTGTGATAGCAACTCTGGATTTGCCAGTCGTGCTTCTGAAACTCCTCCACAACCACGGCCTCAAACTTGCCTAGTCTGTTGAATCTTTTCTGAAATCTGCGAGCAATTGCCAGTTTGTAGCGCTCCATATCATAGAGCTCCGATTTCCAATGGTGATAGGGACCGATGGAAACAGATTGAGAATGAACGCTTCCGGCTTCAGTGCCAATAACTCTCTCTCGGCACATTAAACATTGACGTACACAACTATTCTTCTTGGGATACCTTGAGACTTTCCTTAATTTTAACAACCCAAATATCTTGTCATCGATATCCATGACAAGCTAAATTGAAATTGGAGCATTAATAAAATGATAAATTAAGAAAATGATAAATGAGGGTAGAAATATCATTATCAATTCATGACAAGCTAAATTGAAATTGTAGCATTAAGAAAATGATAAATGAGGGTAGAAATATTATTATAGGTTTGAAAACAATTGTATATCAGGTGAATTTTAGCTATGGGATAAGAATAAACTCCTCTTTGAGACTCTTGTTAGCCCTATTATTTTATATGGATGTGAAATTTGGGAATGCAATATCTCTAAAGAATTATGGAGAAAGATGAAGTAAATCGAAAAGAATTTTATAACTTATAATCTCAAAATTAAAGACAATACACTCTATCATATCCTCCTCATAGAAGAGAGTCTTTCCCCCATTGACAACATGTCTATGACCAAGGTATACCTAATGTATAAGAACAAATTTAAAAATATGGAAGAGAAGAGGCTTCCCAAAATTGCTTCAAACTCTCGCCAAAACCACCTTCAACTAAAGCGGTGGCATAAAGATGCCCAATCTTCGCTAAATCATTGGGGAATAAAGGAAGAGATCATTCTATACGATAAGGATAATATTTAAAATATTATTACATCTAAATTTAAGAAGAAATTGTGGTGAGATAAAGAATTAAAGGATAAAAAAAAATAAAGATACTATAAGGAGGAGATCAAACCTAATCTAGAAGATCAAAAGTATCTATTTGTTCTTACTAGTGTAAAAAATAAAATTAGCATTGCTAAAATAAGATCAAATTTATGTGAACTCCATAATGAAATTGGGCATTAGAGAATTCCAAAACACCCTGGGATGAAAGAATATGGCATCTTTGTGACACTATGAGGGTTGAATATTAAAAATACTTTATATTATAATGTCTAGAGTATACCCAAATTATATCTCATTTTCAAAGCATTTGTCACACTACCAATCTTCTTAACCTTCTAACTCATCGAAACTATGGCGGTCTTGAAACGTTTCTCTTAATGTTTTTCAAGCACATAAATAAAATTCTAAAGAAATCCAAGTAATATCTTACCTTCTTAAGATTCAATAAACCAAATTCGATCTCAGTGGATGTTAATCATCATCGTCATCATCATTAAAATTGTTATTTTTTTTTATTTTATTTTTTTTGTAAATAAAAGAGAATTATATATTGATATTCACATATATATGTATCATTACAAAATCAGGAGTCTGCTACCTATCATGCCACAGCTGGGAAACTAGGATAGGTGGCTATCAAAATCCAAGTGCAATTGTAACTGTTTGGACATGATAGTAAGAATGTCTAACTGACAAAAAAGATCATAGTGATCGACTGAGTAGTGGCCATGGCCGACTATCTTACAGAGCTTGATAAAGAATTTCAATTCTTTGCATAATTGACTAAACCAAAATAAAAACATTAACCTCGGGAAGCTAGTCCAAGTGCGACCTCAGACTCGGTCATCACATTGAATAGGAGGTCCAGGCGTTGTCCCGAGAATTGTTGAATGTGATCCTGGTCATCCATTTTCTACCGCAGCTCGAAGATGAGATGAAGGTGCTCGTATGGAAGTCAAATGGGGTTGAGCGGAGGCGGATCCTACATTAGATCTGCATCCACTGCATCCAAGTCTGCATCCACCGTTTCCATTGTTGTTAATGGAGTAGCCACTTGCCAGTTGGGAGAAATTTATTCCTCCACCATGCATTCTCCATTGCCATAAAAATGGTCTAGAGTGTGGGTGTTGGGCTGGGAAATTCCTGGGCGAAAGCTAGGCGGAGGGGAAAAGTTCTTAAGAGGGAGAATTTCCTCCTTGAATGAGCAACTGCCAAGGTCATTGATGGGAATGGGGGTGGGGGACTAGGTTGTTGAGGCCGATTGTGGCATTGGTCAGGACGAATGGTGATTATGAGGACTAGCTAAGAGGGGGGGAGTTGATTGCATCTGGTAAGGGAGTTGTAGTACAGCGAACCCCTTATGGACTTGTCTCTCTCTCTGGGCATGGTGTGAGCATTTACGTGAGGCTTGGGTTGGATGAACAATGGAGGAATGACCGTGGGTGGGCAAACAATCAAGCATAAGGTGAAAATGATATGGGAGAGCCAGGGAACTATCAAGCACAGGGTGAAGAGAAATTCGAGGAGTAGTCGTGCACAAGGCAGGGGAGGAATGAGAGAACGATCCAGAGCACAGGCCTTCATAGTGCCTGGCGAATTGACATGGACGGGAGCCATGAAGGTAGAGGTGACTGCAATCCTGGTGCAGGTACCTTGCTTAGTACACCCAGCCTGGTTCATGCCAGGTTACATTAAGTTTCCTTAGAGTACCCAACGCACTGTCATTAATCCATGATGAGTGTAGGTCATTCAAACTGGAGAGAAGAAAGGGTAACGATAGGGATTAATAGCTCCCTACACAGCCTAACTCCACCTGGATCCCATTGTGTTCCACCTGTCACCCCATTCGGAAATTAAAATTATTATTATTATTGCTTTTATATTTTATATTATATTACTTTGTATTTATAGTATAAATGAATGTTGAAATTTGATTTTATTTTTGTCTATCCAAAAAATATTCATGATATTTTAATGTTTTTTAACTCAAGTTTCATAAATGAATAGTTTATTAACTTTTTAAGTTCACAAAAATTTATAAATTAATTTTATAAATTGTTTTTTAATAAATAAAATGTTAATGATTGTTTTTAAAGTCCAAAGTGTTAGAATAACACAAGAAAAAAGTTTTCAATATAATGCAAATATAATGCAAATAAAAAGTAAACCAAAATACATTATAGAACAAAATTATGATTAAAAATTTTAATATAAAATCTTTATTGTGTATAATTAAATCCACAGTTACCAAATAAAATTACATTATTTACATTTTTCTTCTATATTAAATTTGAAATAATATTTGTTTAATTAATAATATCTATAAAATAAATATCCAAAATTGTTATATCTCACTAAATGATTGAGAATATGACACTATAATAAATATCATAAAACTTTTAATACATCTTATTCTATCCTCTTTATCGAAGTAAGACTTTAACTCATTGAACGTACAACTATAATTAGATACTTAATGTACAAGAATAAGATAAATAACATGGATAACAAGAGGCTCCCCAAAATTGCTTCAAACTCTAACCGAAATCACCAACGGCTCAAGCGGGTATGGCATAATGATGCCAAGTCTTGGCTAAACCATTGGGGGGTAAAAGAAGAAGTTATTCTGCATAATATCGACGATATTGAAAATATTGTACAAGTTAAATTTAAGGAGAATCTATGGTGCAATAAAGAATTACAGGATAAAATAAAATTGAGATATTATAAGGAGGTGGTTAACCCTAACCTTGAAGATCAAAAGTATCTCTATGTTTTGACTAGTGTAAAGAAGAGAATCGAGATTGCTAAAATAAGAACTAATTATCATGAGTTACATAGTGAAATTGGGCGTTGGACAATCCCCAAAACACCATGGCAAGAAAGAATCTGTCACCTTTGTGACACCAAGAGGGTTGAATATGAGAAGCATTTCTCCTATAATGCTATGCATATACCCAAATTAGATCCAAATTTTCAAATATTTGTCACAATACTGACCTTCCTAATCATCTAAGTCATAAAAACTTTAGTGATGTTGAAATGTTTTTCTTAAAGTTTTTCAAACATTTAAATAACATTTTAAATAAGCTCATATAATCTCTTACTTTTCTTAAGGTCTCATACAACAATTTTAATCTCACTCAACATCAATCATCATCATTACTATAATAAATATTAATGATTATACTATAATAAATATTAATGATTATAAAATTTATGTACAATCATCATCATTATTATAATAAATATTAATGATTATAAAATTTAATACATAAAATAACACTATAATAAATATCAATAATTATAAATCAAATCTTATAATAATCATTTAAAAAAAACATATTTCAAAAATTAAAAATAGTTTTAAGTTTAATTTCTCTTTATAAATCAAATTCAACTCATTTATATTTAAAAATACTCTCGTCAATGCATCTAATATAGCCCATTATAAATATGATCTTTCGATGTCCTTGATAAGATTATGTTTTGAAAATCCTTTTTCACCGTTTATTGTGCTAATACATACTTTAATCATATTTGGATAATTGGTTTTAGGCTTGAACGTCAAATAAAGGTTCACATGGACCTTCAGTTGGAATAGTACATTTTAAATGTTTGAGAATTTTTCAAGCGAACTTGATCCATTTTTGTTTGAAGTTTGACGTTCTTCTGCTTAATGTAAAGGAGTAAAGAGTTTAGCTACATTTAAAAGGAGAAAATATGGAAGTATCTTCATTTAAACAATTATTAAGAGATTGAATATAGCTTTTACTAAACTGTCGACAACTCTTTTCCTTTTTGGTTTCTTACATCAGTGAAATAAAATCTACATCAAAATCTATATATAATAAATCAAGTATATTTGATTATATTACATCTTTTAGTTTTAATATATCCATGTCTAGAATCATTTTAGAATTTTGAAAGATACTTTGTACCTTGTGAAAATGTATCTCCACTCAAAAAAAAACTATCTACTTAAAGTAAACATAGTCATATTCTCGATGCTTGTAATATATATTTTTTTTTAAATATCTTATTCAATTTTTTTAAGTTCGTGGACACATTTGACAATATTGAATAGAATAAATTCTTATCTTTGTCCTACCATGATGTTCCTTGTTTTATATATATAATAAGGACAAAACGTCTTGAGAAATCTATTCACAATTTATGGAATTGAAAAATATATTAAATTCACAATTTATGGAATTGAAAAATATATTATATTATATTTAATATATTTTTCAATTCCATAAATTGTGAATAAATTTCTGGTTTAAATATGATGTATAAACAACAATGCATTGTTCCAAAATATGATTAATGCTCTCATTCAACATTTATGAGAAAAAAGACTTTCTAACATATTATTAACTTGTTTTTCTTCAATAAACTTTGAGATGTAAACTCATTTGCAACTATCTTATTTATGAATAGAGAGGTTGTCGATAGTTTTCAATTTCTTATGAAGTTTAAAAAGCTTTTCATATTGAATAAGGACAAATCTTGCTTTTCATATTGAATAAGGACAAATCTTCTTGACACATAAATTATGCTAATTGCATTGTAGTAACCATTCCTTATTTTTTAACAACATGATGTGGAATGGAATTCATATTTTTTTCTTTTGCATTAACCCATCTTGATGTAGCATCTTTATGTAATGAATATTTTTCATTAATCATAAAAATATTAAGTTATAATTTGATATAATTATTAATCGTATTATATGACTATGTATCTTATATTTTTCATAATAATAATATTTCAAAAATGATTTTGTGTCACATTCAATATAGTACAACTAAATAAATTTATTAAGTCATTCTTTACACGATTTTATTTTTGTTTTTTTGTTTTGTTTTTTTTTGATCCTCTTCATTCATCTCTAGAAGAAATTCCAAAAGAATTATGATCCATTCTTGCACTTTACGATTAAAAACTTTTGCATGATCTCTTATATCTTCTCTAAATTGTGGGTTACTTCATCCATACATTTCCCTATAGTAAGTTGTATTGAGACATTTTGCAATTACTTATATAAAAATAAATATATTGATACTTTAACACAATCCTTTAAATATTTTTTTTAAATACAAAATCTTTAAAATTGCAAAAACAACATCATACAAAAGATTTAGTTAGTTAACTATATTATTGATTTAATTAGTATGAATTCAAATTATTAAACAATAATTATTTATAAAATGTAAAAATTAAGTGTTTAGGATATCTTGAAGACATGTATGTGTGAGACTTGTTATATGTATTAATTAAAAAGAAAATTTTGAATTACTAAAATAATCATAAATATATAAATACAACCAATAAATAAAGACATTAAAAATGAAGACAAAAAACTTTTAATTAATTATATTATTGATTTTATTAATGTGAACTTAAATTATCAAACAATAATTATTAATTATTTAGAAAATGTAAAAAGCAAATGCTTAGCTTATCTTCGTATAACTATTTATTGAGAGCAAGTGATTGGAATTATCATCTCATTATACATTCTAAACATTTTTATTTCTAATGGAATGTTAAATCCATAACATAAATCATCTCAATGTAGTCAATATAATTATTTATTCATTACCTTTTTTCCAATAGAAAATTACTCATTATATTATATATAACTGTGTACACAAGCAGAATACTTGTCCAATAATAACAACTACAACTGTCCATGAAAGAAGTGGTGATAGTCACCCAAACCAACACGCAGGTTGAAGGAAGTATGGCAGCCATTACTAAACTCAAAGTCCACCAACAATCCACACTTGATCATCCAAAATAGTGTAAACAAAAAAATCATCTTTCTCTAATGTTTTAGCAGGAACAACCCAAAAAAGAGCTAGAGATAATTTCAAAGGTGTTCTAATATAGATTTAAGAACAGAGTAGGACCCTTATTTCCTTCTTCGTGTTGATTATAAGTTATTTTTCCTTCTTGCATCTGGATAGCCTTCTTGGATAGTATATCTGCATCCTTATTAAATTCTTGATAAATATGAGAGTAGCTCATTGAACTGAATGTTTTGTTGAGATCTTTGATTCTGTCCTTCCAACAATCTAAGGAAATTACCTGCAATTTCCCTTTGAAATTCAACCAGTCAATAATTATTTCAGAGTCTCCAAATACTTGTATATCAGCAATATGCAATTGAGATGCCAGAATAAAGGTTGCCCAGAATCCTAATAATTATGGCACTTTATGAGAATATAAAAGTCTATCAATTCCTCCAAGTGACTTGAATACAATTGAATAGATAGAAGGACTCCCATTTTCAAATATTACCTTGTTGCGTTCCAACCAAACATGCCAAGTAACATTGTAGGGCAAAGTAGGGTACTTCGGCACCTGCTTTATCCAACTTTCATAACAATCATTTAAAGTATTCCCCTCCCATACATTCCTTAAATTTAGCCCTCTTATAATCATGTGCCAAACTTGTTGAGTGAAATAGCAATTGACCAACATGTTCTTAGCTATCTCTTGTTCCTTTGAACATAAAATACATATATTAGGCCCTTCTCATCCTTTACATTGTAAATTATCCCATGTAAGTATTTTGTTTTCCATAGATAACGAAATGAAAAATTTAAGTTTTAGTGTTGACTCTGAGGTCCACAATTTTCTCCTCCAACCACCAATAGGTTGTTGCCAATTTTTGAAGCTAAGGTACAATAAACATTGTTGACAGATAGTGTACCTAACTTATCTCCACTAATCCATTTTAGCTCATCAGATCTGTCATGTAGTTGAACCCTCGAGCCAATTAAAGCCTTGCAATAAAAATTGCATTCCTTTGTCAAATATCCAGTGAGACCAAGTTCAACACTATCTTTCCACTGTGAGCATATAGTGTCTGATCAAATAATTCCTCTAGCCTGAAAGAAGAAGCTTATGTTTCTCTGCTTTAAAGAAGATAAGAGTTCTTGAAAAAGAATAGAGGAGTTCCCCAGTCCCAGGATCATATCTTTCCCTATTAAAACTGAATCACTTGACCCAAGATTCCAACTCAACCAATGAGTTATAAGATGTAATGACTTTAATAAAATTTTCTAGGTCTGAGAAACAGAAGTCATTCTATGAGTAGTTAATCTGATCCAAGTAAATACCGAGCAGTAAGGAAGGTATTTTTGTTTTATGACCCTATGCCAGATACCATCCTTCATCAACACTCGCCATAGAGAGTTAGTCGTTGGTACTCTATTAAAAATAAAAATGTTCCTTAAACCCCAACCGCCAAAAAACTTTGGTTTTGCAATATTCTCCCATCTACAGAGATGAAAATGATGTTTTTCACTACAGCCCGACCAAAGGAAAGTGAAAATTAATTGTCTGATCTTGTTGAGAACAGAAACAGGAATAACAGCCAATGTCATCCAATAAACACGTTGGCTTTCAAGTACAAATTTAATAAGAACAAAGCACCCACCTAGTGATAGCCACCTATTACACCAATGACCAATCCTTTTTTCAAATTTTGCAATTAACCATCTCCAATCTTCATCCATGTATTTTTTGGACTTAAGAAAGTAACCAAGATATCTAAATCCTTCAAAGAGCTCAACAAAGTTGTAAGGGGAGACTTTTTTGAAATTTTCTAAAATCTCCCCTTGAATTCCAGAATGATGAAAGGTTGACTTTGTCAAGTTTACCATCATACCCATCGCTTTGCAGAAGATTTTTAGAATATCGTCATTCTCCTTCCATTCCTAAAAAAGAATCCTTGGTCATAATAAGTACATCATCCACAAAAAAAGATGGAGAATCTTAACTAATCTGGAGACCTTCACACCCGTCAACTTCCTTTCAGCCTGGCCTTTCTTTAAAAGCAGACTAAGTCCTTCCATCACTAAAATAAACAATAGCGGAGATAAAGGGCATCCTTGTCTCAATCCTTTGCCACTATGGAAAAAAGGAGTAGTCTCCCCATTTATCACGACTGCATATGATGCACTGATCACACAACTCATTATCCAATTGGTGGTCAAAAGTCCAAATCTTGTTTGCAATAAGGTCAATATCAAATAGTCCCAATTAATACAATCATATGCCTTCTTTAGGTCAAGCTTCAATATCAATGCCTTCGATTTTTTCATCTTAATGCTATGAAAACATTCATGGGTTGTGCCAATGGCATCCAGAACCTGTCTTCCCTTTAAAATCCCCAATTGCTATCTAGACAAGGCTCGAGAGAGAATAGGTTTAATCATATTCGCAATGATCTTTGTTATAAGTTTATAACACATATTACACAGAGCTATAGGTCTAAATTCACCAAATGAAGATGGCTTGCTGACTTTTGGAATTAGGGCCAAAAAAGTCGAGCTTAAAGATCTTACCACCTCACCTGTTTTCGTAGAATCCTCAACCACCTATAGCAAATCATCCCCTACCAAATCGAAGAAGTGAATGAAGAACTCGATCGCCCATCCATCAAGTCCCAGAATTTTGTCCGTTGCAAAAACTTTGAGAACTTCCCATAATTCCTCCTTGGTACAGGATCTTTCAAGAAGCAAAGTATCCTCCTCATTGACTAAACATGGGTAAAGTCTAGCTAAATAGACTTGATCAGTAATAGTAGATTGTCTTGACTCCTCAATAAAACTTTTGAAATGTTTGATTGCCTCTTTTTTAAGATCCTCTTGTCCAAAATGGACCTGTCCGTTCTCACCCAGAACTTCCCAAGTATGTTTGTTGTTCCTTCTAAAACTGGCGAATTGATGAAAATATTTTTTTATTTTGGTCTCCACTTTTAATCCAAATCGCTCTGCTTCGTTGTCTCCAAAGTTTCTCTTCTGCCAGAAGAATATTATTTCACTCTTGCACTAAAGAATTTATGTGGAATTCAACTTCTAGTCTCCTCACACCCCAAGTTTTTTCCTGATATGTGGCCTGGAGATCCTTCTTCTTTTTTTCTAATTTTAAATGTTTCTACAATCTTTGTTGTTTTGCCCAAACTTTTACTCGTTGTTTTAATAGTTTCAATTTCGATACTAGTCTTTGTTGTACCCCGAACCCTTGCAAAAATTGTTGATCGTTCCAGAATTCATGAACTATAAGAGAGAATTCTTCTTCTCTCAGCCACATCGGATTTAATTTGAAAGGGTAGGTTGTAGAATGTAAGTTGTTTTCTAGTTGCAAGAGAACAGAAGCATGATCCGATAGATATGGATAGGTAACCCAAGACATGTGTCTTCAAGCATAGTTCAAGAGATCTTCAGACAAATAAACCCGATCCAATCTTTTAGAGATGCACTCAGCTCTAGATCTTCCATTCTGCCAAGTTGGGACTATTTCATCAGGTAATATATTAACAAGCCTATGTTTTAGCAATTACATTTATTTTCATATATGTACTAATATAGAAATTATCTTAATGTAACCAATAGAATGGTATACTATATACCATTGTTTGGGTGATTGCAAATCCTTTTATATGTGAAGGTATTCATAAAATTTTAAATATAATCACTCAACATTACACGACTCAAAGATGCTACTAGTTTTGAAGAATCCCTTCACAATGGTAGTCTCTATTTGTTTTCTTCTAGTCCTTTGATTTGTTAGAGTTTTTATATTATTAAGTTCACTAACATTTATTTTTCCAATCAAATTGACCTTTATGCATGTTTGAAACTTTTGATAGAGTATGGATTAGTTTCCAAAAGAAAAATGAGAGAGATGAGGCAGTCGATGAGTTAGGGCTTGTCTAGGATTAAGTTTTGAAGGTAAAGTAGTGGTGCATGGTAGCCTATAGGAAGTTGTGGAAAAGGTAGAGTTGGTATAGGCAATGGGATATGTATTACCCTTGTTCAAGGAGGCAATAATAGGTGAATAAAGTATGAAGATGGAGATGGGTGTGCAAGAACGGACAACAAAATCATAGGGGAGTCTAGCGCTCTAGTAAAAAAAGAGGAAAGAAAATGTAAAGGTGAGTGTCTAGCAAAGATAAAGGGGAAAACCCAAGGTGTGAGGTCACATACAAATTATCGGTGGGTACATCAAGTATATGAAGATCAATGGTCATAAAAAAAAATATGGGTATATATGGCCTTCTAAGAAGGCATTGATCTAGTGGGTAAACACTTATTGGAATCTTAAAAGGAAATTGGATCTAAAATTGGGCTCCAAGAACTTTTTCAAAGTAATATTTGTTAGTACAAAGGATAGAGAAAGTGTCTTTGAATATGTTCCTTACTTATGTAAATCAACATAAATATTTATTTCAAGGAAGGACGAATTTATGAAGGCCACTATTTAGATTTGCTCTACTCTTGTTATAGGAGTTCTCGTATGAGGAAATGCTAGCAAGAAATGGGAATATGTTAGGAAACTTTGTGAAAGTGTTTGAAGTCACCAGAATAGGTAAGTACACTTCCTATGCTCGTAATCATGTCTATACTAAAGGTTAGGAGCATTACCGAAGTCAATTAGTATTAGTCTCCAAGATACAAAATGGCTTCAAACCCTAGATTATGAACATGTCCCATTCCACTTCCATAAATGTCATGAACATGGACATATTTTAGATGTTTTCCACTCAATAATATTATAAACCAACAAAAACTTGAAGAAGGCATTGATAAGGAGGGTTTTTTCAAAGTCCTAAGCAAGCATAAATTAGGCAAGAAAAACATGAAACTAGTACCCACCATCACTATCAAAGAGGGAAATACTTTTAAGGCCTTAATGGGGGGAACAAGAAAATAAAAGAGGAGCTTACAACAACTTGTCAAGGAAGGGCCTCATGCTAAAGGGATAGATTTTTTCATAGAGTCTTCTACATAAATATTGATGGTAGACCCTAAAAGACATAAAACAAAGTTAGTAGAAGGAGCCAAGATACAAGAGGAGTCAAGAATGAAGATAGAAGATAAGGGGCTACAAGAGTAAAAGGGGGAGGAATTTGATCCCACAATGGACAAGGATATTGTGGAAGTAGACTTGCCAACACTAATAGAGAGATATATGGTGAACAATGCTTAACAAACCTATCAAAAATACAACTCCAACAACTATAGAATAAACTAGTGAAAGGGAAAATGAAACAAGGCACAATCAACCAAAATCAAGGATAGATTATGGTTTTTAGAATCAAGAAATCCTTTTTCAAAGAAAGGGAAAAAAAACAGATGGGGAAGAGAAAAAGAGAATAAGAAAAACCCATAAACAAAATATAGAGGAAGCAAGAGCTCAACCAGTAGACTTTGAACAAGTAATAGAGCTACTAGATAAGTACTTTGTCTCTCAACCCAAATTCTAAAATGAATATCATACCAAGAGCTTAGCTATTAGACTGTGGACAAGATATTAGGAATAAGCAAAGTCTGTGAGAGAAATATTAAACCAGCAACAACAAAAACACATAGATCATGCACACATCGTTGACACGTGATTTACCCCGGAAAAACCAACCAAATATATATTTTTTCCCTTAACCAAATCTAGCCAAGTGAACCTTCGCCACTCACCTCCAGGCCAATTACAATGGAGTATCATAATCTTGTTTAAAGGATTCATTACATGTAATCAATGGGCACAATACCACAGGATACCAAAACCATGGGCCTGAAAATCACCACTATTGACCTACTCATTGACTCTTTCATCGAGTCAAGTTTAACCCAACAATCCCCCCTTTTAAACTTGACCTGGGGTAATAATCCAGATCCTACCCCCTTCAATGTTTGTAACCAGGGTATCTGGGAATCCGACATGTCCTCCCCCCTATCACCTAGGTATGTGTCTAGACTTTACCGATAATTTACCAGGGGTAATCATGACTAACCAGATCTTAAAGTCATATTCTCATTTACATGTAATTCTCCATAATAATAATAATAATTTTTTATTTTATTTAGTGTTGTTATTGCCTTCAAGACTCCATGTAAATTAACTCACCATTTCCATTGCTTATTTTTACTGGCACTTACAAATGTCTCCATCCCATCGTCTTTTCATTTCTTTGACCTCCACCTACTTCTTGCATTTTCTTGAATGTTTATAGTGCCTCCTTACCTTTTCCTGTGTTGGGCATGCTCACCGCTCTTCTTCTGGACATTTTCAAACTTCTCCACCACGACTACACTCATCTTATCCTCACCGTGGCTCTGATACCAATTGTTAGGAATAAGAAAATCCTATGAGAGAAATAATAAATTGACAACAACAAAAGCACATAAATCATTCACACATCATTGACACATGATTTACCCTGGAAAATCCCTACGGGAAAAACCAGCCAAATACATATTTGTTCCCTTGACCAAATCTCGCCAAGTGAGCCTTCACCCCTCACCTCCAAGCCAATTACAATGGAGTATCCTAAGCCTATTTAAAGGCTTCATTACATGCAATCTACGAGCATAATCCCACGGGCGACCAAAACCATGGGCCCGGAAACCACCATTATTGACCTACTCATTTACTCTTTCACATAGTCAAGTTTAGCCCAACAAGCAATAGGGATACTAGATAATTACTTTGTCTCTCAACCTAAAGTCTAAAATGAATATCATACCCTAGAACATTCAAGGGGTGAACATGAAAAGTGAGCAAATATTACTCAAGAATATAATAACAAAGGGAAAAACTACTATAATGATGATTCAAGAAACCAAGTGGGACAAAGATACCATCTTTACACTAGTAAAGAGACTCTAGAAGGGATGTGAAACAACAATAGTCAATGTGAAATGCTTCTCAGGGGGTTTTGTAGTAATGTGGAGTCCATTTGAAGTGATTCTAGAGGACATCTTAGAAATTAATAGATTTATCTTAACAAACTTCAAGGAAATCATCTTCTCAAATTTGGGTATCATAACAAACATTTATTGTCCTGCTACCCTTTCCTTAAAAGAAGCATTCCTAGATTCACAACATAATCTAGGAGGGAAGATCAAAGATAAGTCATGGATCATAGGTGGGGAATTCAACATGTTTGTCTCACTTAGAAAGAAAATTAGGGGTTCTCGCCATTTGCAATAAGTTAGCAAAATATCTAAGGAAAGTACTGAAAAACTTAGACAAGTGGATCTGTAGACAAGGAATGGAGGTCATACATGGAATAATGAGAGAGGGGGAGCACACTCCATCACAATGAGATTAGTTCAATTCATAGTTTCTAAGTGTTTTCTAAGGCAAGGTGGAACAATGGATGTGGAGATATTACCTAGTTAAGGCTTTGACCATTGGCCCATATCCGTGAGATGGGACAACATTAGCACATCTACACCCAAATTGTTCCACATTGAAAATTTATGGTTAACACATTCAAACTTTCAACATAATATTAAAACCTAGTGGGAAGAGGCAGGAACAACAAGGGGCTTGAAAATGTATATCTTCCAACAACATCTAAAGAAGGTAAAGGCTCAAATTAAGAACAAGGAGGTTTTTGGAAATATTTGTCATGCCCAAAGAGAGCTAGAGAAGAGAATGGAAGATATACAATTATCAATATTCCAAGAAAGTAGATTAGTAGAAAGTAAAAAGTGGGAGGATTATCTATAGGAATAGATGGAAATAAGTGAAAATTAGGAAGAAACCCTTTGGCATCAAATGTATAGAATTAGGTGGCTCGAAGAGGGAGATAAGAACACTTGGTTCTTCCATAGCTTAATGATCAACATGAGTCATAAAAAATATTGTTTCTCTCAAAAAATATCAAGGAACTAAGGTGCAGGACCATGTTGACATAGAAAATGAGCTTGAGAACTACTAGAATCATCTACTTTCCAAAGCCCTGGAGGAAAGAAAAGATATAATATGGATGATTCCAAGTTGTATCCCCCCCTGGTTCATAAGAGAAAAATGTTAGTCTAATGAGAGAAATAACTTCCAAGGAATTTGAACAAATAATAATGGATATGCCAACAGGAAAATCCCTAGGGTTGGATGGTTTCACTATGGAAATCCTTTAGGCTTACTAGTCAGTGGTGGGAAAGAATGTGTAGGAAGTGGTTGAAGACTCCAAAAATGCAAGGGGAACACTATAGGCCATTAATTCCACTTTTCTCATCCTCATCCCGAAGGAAGAAGTTGCAAATATAATGGATAAATTTAAGCCAATTTCCTTATGCAATGTGATCTACATAATCATATCTATAGATATTTACAACCAACTAAAACCTATCATATCTTGGATTATCTCTCAAAAACAAGGGTGTTATATTGAAAGGAGATAAGTCCTCGATGGTATAATTGTAATGCATGAAGCTATTGATTCCCTCAAAAACAATGAGAGACTAGGAATGTTGATCAATATATACATGTCTAAAGCATTCAATCGATTAAATTGGGAGTTTTGAGGGAAACTACGGAATCATATGACCTCTCTTAGTCTTGGATCAATTGGGTAAGAAATATGGTCTCCACGACTTTCCTTTTAGCGATGTTGAATGGCTCTCCCTCTTTCCCCTTTAACTCGACTCGAGGGATCAGGCAAGGACATCTAATGTCACCATTTCTATTTATTTTGATGGCAAAGGGTCTAGGAAGGAATATTAGGAAAGATTATCCAAAATGGATCCAAACTCTCGAATGGTTGTGAGACTCGGTACCTGCAAGTTAATTCAACAATTAATGAAGGTTAGTAAACTATGTAAAAGACAATGTAATGTAAAGTGGAATAAGGCAAAAGAGAATAAATGAAAAATAAAAAATAAAATAGGAGATTATATGCTGAGGAATGGGAAATCAAAGGTCAACTTGTTGGCCTTCCCATTACTCCAGCTCTCCCTATTTCTTCCTTTACCTTCATTCTCAATGGGATTTTTTTTTTCCAAGAGAGGAGGATGCACAAAGAGAGCCATAGGCTGCATTGTACTATAGATTGTCAAAATGAACACAGAGCCACCATTCAAAGATGATTTTTCCATTTGGGTTTCCAAGGTAAAATCATTATGTCTATTATCTGATTGATTTTGTCTAAAGTATGCATTTCTCTGTGGTGTAGTGGATTTTGGTTGTTGATAGATGCATTAAATTAAGTTCACATATTTACTTGCTTAACCTGCCAACACTTACTAATGTGAGCATTATTCATCAACTTTAGTGATTAGTGTTGAATTCCTAATCCCAACACCTTGGTATATTGTTTACTAGTGATTTCCTTGCTCTAAATCAAATAAGCAGTTGACAAAACAAAATACACTTACTATAATAATTAACTCAAATAAATAGTGGAAGCAAAGATGGAAACTAAATCTCATACCCAATACACAAAGATATTAATCCCTTCAAATAAACTTATCATTAGAATATTATCAAATCTTACAAGGGTTCCCTTACAGGGAAAATGACCCATAGAGAAATACATAAACTTATATAGACAACACTTGCAAGCCCTAACAACTCCTCCATGGTTGTACGACCTCGTACTTTCACTTTTCATACTTGTATGCGCCTAGCTTCACTATCACTCATGTATATAAGTGCTTTCCTACATGTATCATGTGTACATACATGCCCTAACTAACCTATGAAGTGCATAAAACTTTGTACGATTGTTGTGGCTTTGTTTTATGAAATCCTCTTGTGACTTGCCTTGTTCTCTCTTCTCTGTGACCTGTACTAATATCTAGATGAAAGTTCTTCTCCACCTATCTGAGATCTTCTTGAGAAAAATTCCTTCATTGCTCTCACTCTATAATAAAAATTGTCACATCCTTTACCCTAGCCTTTCTTTTATAAAACTGAGTTATGACCTAACCCTAATCTCCAATGTGATTGACGACTGAGATTAAATCTCACCTCACTAGAGATCAATGGCTAAGATTTAATTCACTAATGCTAATATCTTTAGTATTTCATTAAATAAATCTCAATTAATTAATAAAATCACTTTACTTTAATAATTCCTTTAATTAAAGTAAATTACCAAGGTAGAAGGCTTTGAACGACTTCCACGCGTATAGACACTTATACCTATGTGAAAGTACTTGTCTGATGCTACAAACGTCAACACTCCCTCTTGGCAAGGAAGGCATTTTGCACCACTCCAAGTTTGTCCTTGAAGAACACAAACTTACCTTTAACCAAATTTTTGGTTAGAATGTGATCCATGTGGATATCGGTGGCCACCCACCTTTTCCAACTGGCTCAAAACAATTTTCTGACAATTTTGGCAATTTACTATTTTTAGCAATTTTAACTTCCGGGGCCATTTTGAGGGCCTAAATGAAGGTTTTTCAGGATTGAGCTTCTCAATGCTAGTTGACAACAGGATTGAGCACCCAAAATGAATCTCCTCGACGATACATTTCCAACGGGCTATCACACACCTAAAATGGAGATCGTATGCAAAAGTTATGACCCCGGGAAGTTGATGTACTAACTTACCCAAACGGGGCCCACATGACTTTTGGCGCTTCATCTCCTAGGGTTAGGTTTTTGGATGTATAGGGTTTTGGGAAAACTTGTTTATGGTAAAAAGGCCTTCAGAGCCTCATTTTAATCATCTTCTTGTGAATGAGCGCAGCTGTCACATCTCTTCTCAGAGATAAGCTGCCACCATTCCAGCAAGCCTGTTTTCGCTGCATTTTACAGTTTCAACTTATTTCCTTATTGAATAGAAAACCAGTTCTATTGTATCCCTGTTATTTTGTGTTAAGCACTTGTTAATAATCTGTAGTCATTCTATTACGCTCATAAAATCCGGATCAATGGTATCAGAGCGTTCTACTTCTTGTCGTCTTGATGCATGTCCCCAACAAGGTCGGAGTACAAAGAGTTGGGTCTCGAGCTTGTTTCTCTTGAGGACAAAATCTCTTGCACACCCAAGCGACCTCTCATGGCAGCAGAAAAGAAAGATGACAAGATAAGAGATCCTTTAAAACTATTGATTGAGGAAGCCCTCACACAACAAAGGAACGAGATGATGGATAGTTTCACGCAAATCCTTCGGCGGCTACCAATAAGCGACGCATCTTCTTCGAGCGAAGGCGCCACCCCCTTCAAGGTACAAATAAACTTCTATATTCCTATATTTGAAGGTCAGATAGATGCAGATGTTGTAGACAAGTGGTTGAATCTACTGGAAGGGTATTTTTATGTCCATAACTTCTCGAATAGAGAAAAGATTACTTTTGCGCTCCTCAAAGTCGTTCCCCATGTCAAAGATTGGTGGGAAACTTTCTGTGAGCAAAAGGAAACAGAGGAACCCTCATTATTTACAGTCACGACCACCTGGGATTCCTTTAGGGATGCTATTAAGGAACAATACTACCCTGTCGGAAGTTACGACAACTTGTATACCAAATGGACCATACTGCAACAAGAAAGAGACCAAGCAGTGCCAGATTTCATGAATATCTTTCATACCTTGCGCACCAAGGTGGGTATCAAATATTCAGAGTGGCATCAGGTGCACAAGTATCACGAAACTCTACATAGATAGATCCAGACCGAAATGGAATTTTTGGACATCTCATCCTTGGGTGCAGCCTATCGATATGTCGTCAAAATCGAGCAGAAGCTCAAACAAAAGACACGACAATTTGGGCCTGGGAACCCCGCACAACAAAATCCAGGAAATGGCAGCCCCAACCCAAAGAACAAAGGACAGAACAAAGATGGACAGTATCAATACAACGAGTCCAAGCCGCAAGCAAAGAAGGACACCAGAAAGACAAATAAATATACCGGGAAGTGGTGCGACTTCCATAAGATCCCTTGGCATAACATTATTGACTGCCGCTCAAAGTAGTCACTGGTGGCCGAGGTGAAAACCTCTTAATCAGATGTGGGTTTAGACTTTGAGCTAGAACCAAAAAGGGGAAGATAGATCATTGACATGGAACCCAGTGTCACTGTTGCTACCACCAAGCTCCAGCCCGGTGAACCAGACAAGCCAGAAGAACGAGAACGCCTCTTCCATTCACAGATGTGGGTAAAAGGCACCCCACTACACTTCATCGTGGATAGAGGTAGCCAGAAGACCCTCATCTCAGCAGAGGTCATCAAGTGGTTGGCCCTACCGACAACACCACACCCACAACCCTGCACCATTGGATGGCTCCACCAAGGAAGCGATCTCCGCGTCAGCCAACAATGTCGACTGTCAAACGACATCAAGCCCTTCAAAGATGAGGTATTGTGTGATGTTTCTCCTCTCGAAATTTGTGATGTTCTTTTGGGCCAACCTTATTTATGGAAACGCCATGCTATATATGATTCTAGGCCTCGTAGTGTTATTATTACTTTGAACAGGAAATTGTACAGGATACCCGAGGCAGTGCTACCTAATGTTATTTTCTTGATCTCTGCTAAGAAATGCAAGAAGGTCATCTCTCAGACGGGGAAGTTTGTATTCTTCGTGATTCGCTATCAGAATAAGCGAAAGATCACAGCCACATCCAGGGTCTTTGTGGCCGACCTCTCCACACAGCAGAAGCAAGTAGATAAGGTCATGGAAGAATACTCAGATATCTTCTCCTCACCTACCGGGGTACCTCTACACTATCAGGTCAAGCACCCCATCGATCTGATCCCTGACACACCGCTACCCAATGGGCCAATCTATTGTTGCTCTCTATTAGAGAATGAGGAGATCAAGTGACAGATCTAAGAACTGCTCCACAAGGGGCACATCTGTCCCAGCTCATCACCTTGCGGGAGCCCAATCATGCTGGTACAGAAGAAAGATGGAACCCGATGACTCTGCATTGATTACCGGGCTCTGAATAAAATCACAGTCAGAAACCGGTACCCGATTCCCCGAATCGACGACCTACTTGATCAACTCACGGGGGCCAAATACTTCAGTAAGATTGATCTGAAGTCTAGCTACCACCAGGTCCCGACAGAACATACAGATGTATGGCAAACCGCCTTCAAGTCAAAGGAAGGCCTTTTTGAATTGTTGTTCATGCCCTTTCGTTGGACAAATGCTCCAGCCACTTTCATGAGGATGATGGATGATATCCTACGACCATTCACCAATACTTTTGTAGTGGTGTATCTGGACGACATTCTCATTTACAACAAGACTTGGGCCAAACACTTGCAGCATATTCAGCAAGTTCTGCACACCCTGTGACAGCACAAGCTATATGCCAACTTGGAAAAATTCTCCTTCAGCATGGACACGATTCATTACATGGGCTACATAATTAATCAACATGGTGTACATGTGGATCCAGCCAAGATCCAAGTCATCTGTGACTGGCCAGCCCCAACAACACTCACTGAGCTTTGGAGCTTCTTAGGCCTTGCCAATTTCTACCATAGGTTCATGTTGGGATTCTCCCATATTGCATGGGCCCTTAGCCAAATAACTAGGGGTGGTGGTAAGGCGAAATTTGCATGGGGCTAGTCCCAACAACAAGCGTTTGACGATTTGAAGCAGCGCTTGTGCTCATCCCCAGTACTTTCACTACCAGACCTGCAACATCCCTTTGAGATCTAGACAGATGCTTCAGACTATACGGTGGGCATTGTTCTCACTCAGCATGACCACATCGTGGCCTAACATAGTGAGACACTATCAGATGTTGTCCGTAAGTACCCTACTTACGACAAAGAAATGTACTCAATTGTGCAAGACTGCCGCCAATGGAGACATTACATTATCGGGAAGGAGACAGTCATCCACACTAATCATAAGCCACAACAGTTCATAGAGACACAAGGAAAATTGCAGAATGATCGCCATCAAAAGTGGTCCACATACTTGCAGCAATTCCACCTCAACATTGTTAAAATAATGTGTAAATGCAAAGAATATTCTTATCCCCTTTTGTGGATAAAGATAAAATATATTTATTATTGATTAGAGCAATCCCCTTTTGTGGATTGATCATGTCGGGCATTGTAAATGACCAAATCCCCTTTTGTGGATTGGTCAAACCCTAATTGTAATAGGCTAAATGAAAAGTTGGTACCAGAATATATTAAAGTGGTTATAACCACCCAGAATGAGAAGTCGGCCCAGCTAGTGAGAAGACACCCCATTTCACACGTGCAACATTAAATAAATAAGAGAGGCTAGCACCTCATTTGGACACACACTCACTTGTTCATCAGAGCGCAAGTTTGAAGCTGCAATTGGAGAAGAAGGAAGAGAGAGAGAGGCGCATCTCTGGGAGAGGAATTTTTGTACTGCTTGGTTCATTGTCTTGGCATTGTATTGGCTATCTATATTAAGGAAGTTTTGTTGGGTTTTCTTCCCCTTGAGGGTTTCTCAGGATAAATGTTTGTGTACTCTTGTGATTGTGTTTCTCTCAATGATCCTATCTATGTCATTGTTATCTAGTAAATTGAAAGTAACTTAATAATAGCAGAAACTTTAACATGGTATCAGAGCTAAGCTGAAGAGAGCATCTTTCACAGGAAAAGGAAAAACGTCACTGTTGTCGTACATGAAAATTAGGGTTTTTTTATTGAACAAGGTTTCAACCCCAAATCCATCTAGAAAGGTGCACCCTACCTCAAGGAACATTTTGGCATCTTCAACGCACATTTTCAGTGGCTAGATCTCCCAGAAAGTGAAACCCTAGTTTTCAAAAAGTACCAGAAGTACCAGAAAACCAGAGTACCAGAAGTACCAGAATACCAAAAGTACCAGAAAACCAGAAGCACTAGTCCAGAAATCCTCAGATCAAGTTTGAAGGGGTAAAATTTGAATTTTCAGAAATCTTATTGTACCAGCATACTCGCCTCAGTCCAACGCATGTTTTGGTGAGTTTAGTTTTCAGATCCAAGAAATTTGATTTTTTTATTTTCTATAGCCCAGAGGGCTAGGGTTTCTACTGCAAGAAAGAATGGTTAGCAACATGAGGGTAGAAGATAGGCTGGAAGGATCTAGAAACTTCAAATCTTGGAAACATATGTTGCATATGATTCTAGGCGAGAATGATCTCCTACAACATGTTACAGTGGGTGTACCAGAACCATATGAAGAAGAGCAAAAGACCAAGCATAAGAAGAATGAAATGAAAGCAAAGAGAATCGTGACAGATTCAGTGAAGGATCAGTTGATCCCTCATATATCTGAACTATAGACAGCAAGGGAAATGTATGAAGTACTCAACATGTTATATGAAAGCAAAGACATCAGCCAGAATCTTACCTTAAGAAATCAGCTTCGTAATATGAAGATGGAAAACTAAGAATATGTCACATCCTACCTTATGAGAGTTTCTCAATTCAGAGATCACCTTGCAGCTATTGGAGATGTCATTAGTGACAAGGAGCTTGTAACCACAACCCTAAATGGGTTTCCAATATTTTGGATTCCTTTTGTACAAGAAGTGTGTGCAAGAACCAAGTTACCCAAGTTTGATAAGTTATGGGCAGATTTAACACAAGAAGAAACTAGACTTGCAGACCAACAGAAGAGATTAATTTTCGATGAAGAGGAAGCTCTTATAGCTCAAAAGAACAAAAGAAGTTCCTTCAGGAAGAACAATAAAGAAGCTAACTCTGTAAGAGTTCCACACAAGAAGAAAGATGTTTCAAAGATCAGATGCTACAACTGTCAAAAGTTGGGACACTTTTCCTATGACATTCCTCAAGGAAAAGGAAAAAGAAAGTATCAAGCACATGTGGTAGAAGAAGAGGAACCTCCTCCCTCAAAGAAAGCTTTAGCAGAAATTAAGGATTATGTACTTTAAGTTGAAGATAGTTGATCTGAAAAAAAGATACCAAATGGTGGAGTCCGTAGAGCCTCCCCACACAAAAACAAAAGATAAGTATTCATGTTTATTTTTTGTATCTTGTTTATTTTAATACCTTCTCATTAAAAGTTAGTTTTTTTGTGAGAATGTTAATTAACCTCATTTTATTTCAGTGTCTATGCAGACTTATGAAGGAAGTATCAAAGAAGAGGATGAAGAAAGAGATAAAATATTTATTTCATGTATGATCACTCATGAGAGTGACAAAGAAAGCATATTGTAAGTAAATTTACAAGTCTTGGAAGAAAGAAATTATGCCGTGACTTGTAGAACTTAGACAGCACGAGAAGGATGTATGATATGATGACAGTCAGTAAAGCCCAGACAATATCCAATATTTATATAGGAGCAAGAGGCTCCTAAAGATGCAGAACATAAATATTCAAGATGAAGAAAAAGATGGATACATAGATATAGTGGATGAGATGCAAGTAACTACAGGTTGCTCCAGTACCGTTCTTATAGATGCAGAGGGAGCAGCAGTTTGATCCAGTATGAAGACAGAAAGAAAGAAATACTCTAACTCAAGAAGGCACCCAGGATATTACAGAAGAGAACTTCAAGGATGATGATTAGAAACTATCAGTTAGGTGCAAGAGGGAGCTATGTCTCTAAGTTCGAAATGGAGGATCTTGATTTGATGCACCTAGAAAAGAAGATGGATGGTGCCTAGATATTTTGATCAAGATGAAAGTTATCCAGTAGATGGATGGTGCCCATCAGATGGGTAGCATGGTATTATACCATTGAAAGATTTTGGACCACAAGAGATTTCTTTAGATCCCATAGCTAGACCTTTGTAAAGAAGGAAGAGGCCTTCGTAGAGAAGGAATCAGCAATCCCACAGGTAGACCTTTGTAGAGAAGGAGAAAGAGAAGAGACCTTCGTAGAGAAGGGGAATGAGAAATTTGCTAAGGATGGCCTCTGTCCAAGTGTTGAGTTTTGGATACTCTAGGGACATGCTAGAATACCCTCGTAGAGAGGGGTGTGACCACCTTTGTAGAGAGGAATGTGGATGTTTCTCCAAGGGGCAGCGGGCAGATACTCTCCTATGGCCAAGGATGGAGTAGCCTGGAACACAAATCTTGACCATGTGGAATGGTTAGTTGGCTCTTGAGGTTTGTGTCATGATCCTGCGTGGATCATGGAAAGGGAGTCTAGTCCTTCCCAGTCTAGCATCTTAGCTTCTCTAGTTCATGTGGGATGACTAGGAGTGAAGCTATGGTAGTAGTCCTCCCCAGTGGATGGGTGAGATAGATGACTACAAGAGAAGGGAGAACATAAAAGGAATGGAAAAACTCATATAATATATTTTGTGTGAAGATAAGAAAGAAGTATCTTCCATGTGAAGACGAAAGAAAGAAAGAGTATATTCTGTGTGAAGATAAAGAGAACAAAACTTCTGATGATTTATAGTTATGCCAGTCAGTGATCATGATGCGAGATGACCAAGTGGATTATATTGATGCTTCTTGTTATCCAGTTCATGATGTTATCAAGTTGATGATGCTACCGAGTTGATGATGTTGTCCAGTTGATGATGTTATATAGTTGATGATGTTACCCAGCTAATGATGTTGCCCAGTTGATGATGTTATCCAGTTGATGATGTTGCCCAGTTGATGATGTTATCCAGTGGATGTTGCTACTTAGTTGATGTCGACATCCAGTGACCTGTCAAAAGATAAAGAATATCCTTCTTGTTAACAGGGAGTGTTAAAATATTGTGTAACTACAAAGAATATTATTATCCCCTTTTGTGGATAAAGAAAAAATATATTTATTATTGATTAGAGCAATCACCTTTTGTGGATTGATCATGTCGGGCATTGTAATTTACCAAGTCCCCTTTTGCGGATTGGTCAAACCCTAATTGCAATAGGCTAAATGAAAAGTCGGCCCAGCCAGAATATATTAAAGTGGTTATAACCACCCAGAATGAGAAGTCGGCCCAGCCAGTGAAAAGACACCCCAGTTCACACGTGCCAGATTGTATAAATAAGAGAGGCTAGCACCTCATTTGGACACACACTCACTTGTTCATCAGAGCACAAGTTTGAAGTTGCAATTGGATAAGAAGGAAGAGAGAGAGAGAGACGCATCTCTGGGAGAGGAATTTTTGTATTGCTTGGTTCATTATCTTGGCATTGTGTTGGCTATCTATATTAAGGAAGTTTTGTTGGGTTTTCTTCCCCTTAAGGGTTTCCCATGATAAATGCTTGTGTACTCTTGTGATTGTGTTTCTCTCAGTGATCTTATCTATGTTATTGTTATCTAGTAAATTGAAAGTAACTTAAAAATAGCATAAATTTTAACATGGTATCAGAGCTATGCTGAAGAGAGCATCTTTCACAGGAAAAGGAAAAACGTCACTATTGTCGTATATGAAAATTAGGGGTTTTTTTATTGAAGAAGGTTTTTAGCCCCAAATGCATCTAGAAAGGTGTACCCTACCTGAAGGAACATTTTGGCATCTTCAACACACATTTTCAGTGGCTAGATCTCCTGGAAAGTGAAACCCTAGTTTTCAAAAAGTATCAGAAGTACCAAAAAAACAAAGTACCAAAAGTACCAAAAAACCAAAAGGACCGGTCCAGAAATCTATAGATCAAGTTTGAAGGGGTAAAATTTGGATTTTCAGAAATCTGATTGTACCAGCATACTCGCCTCAGTCCAATGCATGTTTTGGTGAGTTCAATTTTTGGATCCAATAAATTTGATTTTTTTATTTTCTATAGCCCGGAGGGCTAGGGTTTCTACTGTAAGAAAGAATGGCTACCAGCATGAGGGTAGAAGACAGGCTGGAAGGATATAGAAACTTCAAATCTTGGAAGCATAGGTTGCATACGATTCTATACGAGAATGATCTCCTAGAACATGTTACAATGGGTGTACCAGAACCAAATGAAGAAGAGAAAAAGACCAAGCATAAGAAGAATGAAAAGAAAGCAAAGAGAATCGTGTCAAATTCAATGAAGGATCACTTGATCCCTCGTATATCCGAACTACAGATAGCAAGGCAAATGTATGAATCACTTAGCAGGTTATATGAAAGCAAAGACATCAGTCAGAATCTTACCTTAAGAAATAAGCTTCGTAATATAAAGATGGAAAACTCATAATCTGTCACATCCTACCTTATGAGAGTTTCTCATATCAGAGATCAGCATGCAGCAATTGGAGATGTCATTAGTGACAAGGAGCTTCTAACCACAACCCTAAATGAATTTCCAACATTTTGGATTCCTTTTGTACAAGGAGTGTGTGCAAGAACCAAGTTACCCAAGTTTGATAAGTTATGGGCAGATTGCACACACAAAGAATCTAGACTTGTAGACCAACAGAAGAGATTAATTGTTGATGAAGAGGAAGCTCTTACAGCTCAAAAGAACAAAATAAGTTCCTTCAGGAAGAACAATAAAAAAGCTAACTCAGTAAGAGTTCCAGACAAGAAGAAAGATGTTTCAAAGATCAGATGCTACAACTGTCAAAAGTTGGGACACTTTTCCTATGATTGTCCTCAAGGAAAAGGAAAAAGAAAGTATCAAGCACATGTGGCAGAAGAAGAGGAACCTTTTCCCTCAAAGAAAGATTTAGCAAAAATTAAGGATTATGTACTTTAAGTTGAAGATAGTTGATCTGAAGAAAGATACCAAATGGTGGAGTCTGTAGAGCCTCCCCACACAAAAACAAAAGATAAGTATTCATGTTTATTTTTAGTATCTTGTTTACTTTAATACCTTCTCATTACATGTTAGTTTTTTTGTGAGAATGTTAATTAACCTCGTTTTATTTCAGTGTCTATGAAGACTTATGAAGGAAGTATCAAAGAAGAGGATGAAGAAAGAGATAAAATATTTATTTCATGTATGATCACTCATGAGAGTGACAAACAAAGCATATTGTAAGTAAATTTACACGTCTCAGAAGAAAGAACTTATGTCGTGACTTGTAGAAGTTAGAAAACATGAGAAGGACGTATGATATGATGACAGTCAGTAAAGCCCAGACAATATCCAGTATTTATATAGGAGCAGGAGGCTCCTAAAGATGATGAACATAAATATTCAAGATGAAGAAAAAGATGGATACTCAGATATAGTGGATGAGATGCAAGTAACTACAGGTTGCTCCAATACTGATCTTATAGATGCAGAGGGAGCAGGTTGATCCAGTATGAAGATAGAAAGAAAGAAATATTCGAACTCAAGAAGGCACCCAGGATATTACAGAAGAGAACTTCAAGGATGATGATTAGAAACTATAAGTTAGGTGCAAGAGGGAGCTATGTCTCCGAGTTCGAAATGGAGGATCGTGATTTGATGCAGCTAGAAAAACAAATGGATGGTGCCCAGATATTTTGATCAAGATCAAAGTTATCCAGTAGATGGATGGTGCCCATCAGATGGGTAGCATGGTATTATACCATTGAATGATTTTGGACCACAAGATATTTCTTTGGATCTCGTAGCTAGACCTTCATAGAGAAGGAATGAGCAATCCCACAGGTAGACCTTCGCAGAGAAGGAGAAAGAGAAGAGACCTTCGTAGAGAAGGAAGAGACCTTTGTAGAGAAGGGGAATGAGAAATTTGCAAAGGTTGGCCTCTGTCCAAGTGTTGATTTTTTTATACTCTAGGGACATGCTAGAATACCCTCTTAGAGAGGGGTGTAACCACCCTCGTAGAGAGGAATGTGGATGTTTCTCCATGGGGAAACAAACAAATACTCTCCTTTGGCCAAGGATGGAGTAGCCTAGAACACAAACCATGACTATGTGGAATGGTTAGTTGGCTCTTGAGGTTTGTGTCATGATCTTGCATGGATCATGGAAAGGGAGTCTAGTCTTGCCCAGGCTAGCATCTTAGCTTCTCTAGTTCATGTGGGATGACTAGGAGTGAAGCTATGGTAGTAGTCCTCCCCAGTGGATGGGTGAGATATATGACTACAAGAGAAGGAAGAACATAAAAGGAATGGAAAAACTCATAGAATAGCTTATGTGTAGAGATAATATATCTTCTGTGTGAAGATATGATATCTTCTGTGTGAAGATATGATATCTTCTGTGTGAAGATAAGAAAGAAGTATCTTTCGCGTGAAGATGAAAGAAAGAAAGAGTATCTTTTGCGCGAAGATAAAGATAACAAAACTTTCGATGATTTATAGATATGCCAGTCAGTGATCATGATGCGAGATGACCAAGTGGATTATATTGATGCCTCATGTTATTGAGTTGATGATGTTATTGAGTTGATGATGTTACCCAGTTGATGATGTTACCCAATTGATGATGTTGTCCAGTTGATGATGTTATCTAGTTGATGATGTTACCCAGTCGATGATGTTGCCCAGTTGATGATGTTATCCAGTTGATGATGTTGCCCAATTGATGATGTTATCCAGTTGATGATGTTGCCCAATTGATGATGTTATCCAGTGGATGTTGCTGCCTAGTTGATGTCAACATACAGTGATCTTTCAAAAGATAAAGAATATCCTTCTTGTTAAGAGGGAGTGTTAAAATATAGTGTAATTGCAAAGAATATTCTTATCCCCTTTTCTGGATAAAGATAAAATATATTTATTATTGATTAGATAAATCCCCTTTTGTGGATTGATCATGTCGGGCATTGTAATTGACCAAATTCTCTTTTGTGGATTGGTCAAACCCTAATTTCTAAATGAAAAGTCGGCCCCAGAATATATTAAAGTGGTTATAACCACCCAGAATGAGAAGTCGGCCCAGCCAGTGAAAAGACACCCCAGTTCACACCTCCCAGTTTGTACAAATAATAGAGGCTAGCGCCTCATTTGGACACACACTCACTTGTTCATCAGAGCGCAAGTTTGAAGCTGCAGTTGGAGAAGAAGGAAGAGAGAGAGAGGCGCATCTCTGGGAGAGGAATTTTTGTATTGCTTGGTTCATTGTATTGGCTATCTATATTAAGGAAGTTTTGTTGGGTTTTCTTCCCCTTGAGGGTTTCCCAGGTCTTGTGATTGTCTTTCTCTCAGTGATCCTATATATGCTATTGTTATCAAGTAAATTGAAAGTAACTTAATAATAGCAAAAAATTTAACATGGTATCAGAGCTAAGCTGAAGAGAGCATCTTTCACAGGAAAAGGAAAAACGTCATTGTTGTCGTACTTGAAATTAGGGTTTTTTTATTGAAGAAGGTTTTCAGCCCCAAGTCCATCTAGAAAGGTGTGCCCTGCCTCAAGGAACATTTTGGCATCTTCAGCGCACATTTTCAATGGCTAGATCTCCCGGAAAGTGAAACCCTATTTTTCAAAAAGTACCAGAAGTACCAGAAAACCAGAAGCACCAGTCTAGAAATCCGCAGATCAAGTTTGAAGGGGTAAAATTTGGATTTTTAGAAATCTAAATGTACCAGCATACTAGCCTCAGTCCAATGCATGTTTTGGTGAGTTTAGTTTTTAGATCCAATAAATTTGATTTTTTTATTTTCTATAGCCCGAAGGGCTAGGGTTTTTACTGCAAGAAATAATGGCTACCAGCATGAGAGTAGAAGACAGGCTGGAAGAATCTAGAAACTTTAGATCTTGGAAGCATAGGTTGCATATGATTCTAGATGAGAATGATCTCCTAGAACATGTTACAGTGGATTTACCAGAACCAGATGAAGACGAGAAAAAGACCAAGCTTAAGAAGAATGAAAAGAAAGCAAAGAGAATCGAGTCAGATTCAGTGAAGGATCACTTGATCCCTCATATATCTGAACTACAGACAACAGGGCAAACGTATGAAGCACTCAACAGGTTATATGAAAGCAAAGACATTAGCCAGAATATTACCTTAAGAAATCAACTTCGTAATATGAAGATGGAAAACTCAGAATCTGTCACATCATACCTTATGAGAGTTTCTCAGATCAGAGATCAGCTTGCTGCAATTGGAGATGTCATTAGCGACAAGGAGCTTGTAACCACAACCCTAAATGGGTTTCCAATATTTTGGAATCCTTTTGTACAAGGACTGTGTGCAAGAACCAAGTTACCCAAGTTTGATAAGTTATGGGCATATTGCACACACGAAGAATCTAGACTTGCAGACCAACAAAAGAGATTAATTGTCGATGAAGATGAAGCTCTTATAGCTCAAAAGAACAAAAGAGTTTCCTTCATGAAGAACAATAAAGAAGTTAACTCCGTAGGAATTCTAGACAAGAAGAAAGATGTTTCAAAGATCAGATGCTACGACTGTCAAAAGGTGGGACACTTTTCCTATGACTGTCCTCAAAGAAAAGGAAAAAGAAAGTATCCAGCACATGTGGTAGAAGAAGAGGAACCTCCTCCCTCAAAGAAAGCTTTAGCAGAAATTAAGGATTATGTACTTTAAGTTGAAGATAGTTGAGTTGAAGAAAGATACCAAATGGTGGAGTTCGTAGAGACTGCCCACACAAAAACAAAAGATAAGTATTCATGTTTATTTTGAGTATCTTGTTTACTTTAATACCTTCTCATTACAAGTTAGTTTTTTTGTGAGGATGTTAGTTAACCTCGTTTTATTTCAGTGTCTATACAGACTTATGAAGGAAGTATCAAAGAAGAGGATGAAGAAAAGATAAAATATTTATTTCATGTATGATCACTCATGAGAGTGACAAAGAAAGCATATTGTAAGTAAATTTACAAATCTCGAAAGAAAGAACTTATGCATTGACTTTCAAAAGTTAGACAACTGACATGAGAAAGAGTATCATATGATGATAGTTAGTAAAAACCAGACAATATCCAATATATCATATGATGATAGTTAGTAAAAACCAGACAATATCCAGTATTTATATAGGAGCAGGAGGCTCCTAAAGATGCAGAACATAAATGTTCAAGATGAAGAAAAATATGGATACTCAGATATAGTGGATGAGATGCAGGTTGCTCCAGGACCGTTCTTATAGATACAGAGGGAGTAGGTTGATCCAGTGTGGATACAGAAAGAAAGAAATATTCAAACTCAAGAAGTCACCAGGGATATTACAGAAGAGAACTTCAAGGGTGATGATTATAAATTATCATCTAGGTGCAAGAGGGATCTATGTCTCCGAGTTCGAAATGGAGGATAGTGATTTGATGCAGCTAGAAAAGTAGATGGATGGTGCCCAAATATTATGATCAAAATGAAAGTTGTCTAGTAGATGGATGGTGCCCAGTAGATGGGTAGCATGGTATTATACCATTGAAAGATTTTGGACCACAAGAGATCTCTTTGGATCCCATAGGTAGACCTTCGTAGAGAAGGAGAAAGAGAAGAGACCTTCGTAGAGAAGGGAAATGAGAATTTTTCCAAGGTTGGCCTATGTCCAAGTGTTGATTTTTGGATACTCTAGGGACATGCTAGAATACCCTCGTAGAGAGGGGTGTGACCACCCTCGTAGAGAGGAATGTGGATGTTTCTCCAAGGGACAGCAAGAAGATACTCTCCTCTGGCCAAGGATGGAGTAGCCTGGAACACAAAACTTGACCATGTGGAATGGTTAGTTGGCTCTTGAGGTTTGTGTCATGATCCTGCGTGGATCATGGAAAGGGAGTCTAGTCTTGCCCAAGCTAGCATCTTAGCTTCTCTAGTTCATGTGGGATGACTAGGAGTGAAGCTATGGTAGTCGTCCTCCCCAGTGGATGGGTGAGATAGATGACTACAAGAGAAGGGAGAACATAAAAGGAATGGAAAAACTCATAGAATATCTTCTCTGTGAAGATATGATATCTTATGTGTGAAGATAAGAAAGAATTATCTTCCGCGTGAAGATGAAAGAAAGAAAGAGTATCTTCTGCGTGAAGATAAAGAGAACAAAACTTCCGATGATTTATAGATATGCCAGTTAGTGATCATGATGCGAGATGACCAAGTGGATTATATTGATGCCTCTTGTTATCCAGTTGTTGATGTTATCCAGTTGTTGATGTTATCCAGTTGATGATGGTACCTAGTTGATGATGTTGTCTAGTTGATGATGTTGTCTAGTTGATGATGTTATCTAGTTGATGATGTTGCCCAGTTGATGATGTTATCCAGTTGATGATGTTGCCCAGTTGATGATGTTATCCAGTGGATGCTGCTACCTAGTTGATGTCGACATCCAGTGACCTGTCAAAAGATAAAGAATATCCTTCTTGTTAAGAGGGAGTGTTAAAATCTTGTGTAACTGCAAAGAATATTCTTATCCCCTTTTTGTGGATAAAGATAAAATATATTTATTATTGATTAGAGCAATCCAATTTTGTGGATTGATCATGTTGGGTATTGTAATTGACCAAATCCCCTTTTGTGGATTGGTCAAACCCTAATTATAATAGGCTGAATGAAAAGTTCACCCCAGAATATATTAAAGTGGTTATAACCACCCAGAATGAGAAGTCGACCCAACTAGAATATATTAAAGTGGTTATAACCACCCAAAATGAGAAGTCGGCCTAGCCAGTGAAAAGACACCCCAGTTCACACGTGCCAGATTGTATAAATAAGAGAGGCTAGGGCCTCATTTGGACACACACTCACTTGTTCATCACAGCGCAAGTTTGATGCTGCAGTTGGAGAAGAAGGAAGAGAGAGAGGGGCACATCTCTGGGAGAGAATTTTTTGTATTGCTTGCTTCATTGTCTGGGCATTGTATTGGCTATCTATATTAAGGAAGTTTTGTTGGGTTTTCCTCCCCTTGAGGGTTTCCCAGGATAAATGCTTGTGTACTCTTGTGATTGTGTTTCTCTCAGTGATCCTATCTATGCTATTGTTATCTAGTAAATTGAAAGTAACTTAATAATAGGAGAAACTTTAACATGGTATCAGAGCTAAGCTGAAGAGGGCATCTTTCACAGGAAAAGGAAAAACATCATTGTTTTCGTACATGAAAATTAAGGTTTTTTTTTATTGAAGAACGTTTTCAGTCCCAAATGCATCTAGAAAGGTGCCCCCTACCTCAAGGAACATTTTTGCATCTTCAGCGCACATTTTCAGTGGCTATATCTCCGAGAAAGTGAAACCCTAGTTTTCAAAAAGTACCAGAAGTACCAAAAGTACCAGAAGTACCAGAAAACCAGAGTACCAGAAGTACCAAAAGTACCAGAGTACCAGAAGTACCAGAAAACTAGAAGCACTAGTCCAAAAATCCGCAGATCAAGTTTGAAGGGATAAAATTTAGATTTTAAGAAATCTGACTGTACTAGCATACTCGCCCCAGTCCAATGCATCTTTTGGTGAGTTCAGTTTTCAGATCCAAGATATTTGATTTTTTTATTTTATATAGCTCGGAGGGCTAGGGTTTCTACTGCAAGAAAGAATGGCTACTAGCATGAGGGTAGAAGATAGGCTAGAAGGATCTAGAAACTTGAGATCTTGGAAGCATAGGTTGCAAATGATTATAGATGAGAATGATCTCCTAAAACATGTTACAGTGGGTGTATCGGAACCAGATGAAGAAGAGCAAAAGACCAAGCATAAGAAGAATGAAAAGAAAGAAAAGAGAATCGTGTCAGATTCAGGGAAGGATCACTTCATCCCTCATATATCCGAACTACAGACAACAACGCAAATGTATGAAGCACTCGACAGGTTATATGAAAGCAAAGACATCAGCCACAATCTTACCTTAAGAAATCAACTTCGTAATATGAAGTTGGAAAACTTAGAATCTGTCACATCCTACCTTTTGAGAGTTTCTCAGATCAGAGATCAGCTTGCAGCTATTGGAGATGTCATTAGTGACAAAGATATTGTAACCACAACCCTAAATGGGTTTCCAACATTTTTTATTGCTTTTGTACAAGGAGTGTGTGCAAGAACAAAATTACCGAAGTTTGATAAGTTATGGGTAGATTGCACACATGAAGAATCTAGAATTCCATACCAACATAAGAGATTAATTGTCGATGAAGAGGAATTTCTTACAGCTCAAAAGAACAAAAGAAGTTCCTTCAGGAAGAACAATAAAGAAGCTAACTCCGTAAGAGTTCTAGACAAGAAGAAAGATGTTTCAAAGATCAGATGCTACAACTGTCAAAAGTTGGGACACTTTTCCTATGACTGTCCACAAGGAAAAGGAAAAAGAAAGCATCAAGCACATGTGGCAGAAGAAGAGGAACCTCCTCCCTCAATGAAAGATTTAGCAGAGATTAAGGATTATGTACTTTAAGTTGAAGATAGTTGATCTGAAGAAATGTACCAAATGGTGGAGTACATAGAACCTCCCCACACAAAAACAAAAGATAAGTATTCATGTTTATTTTTAGTATCTTGTTTACTTTAATACCTTCTCATTACAAGTTAGTTTTTTGGTGAGAATGTTAATTAACCTCTTTTTATTGCAATGTCTATGCAGACTTATGAAGGAAGTATCAAAGAAGAGGATGAAGAAAGAGATAAAATATTTATTTCATGTATGATTACTCATGAGAGTGACAAAGAAAGCATATTGTAAGTAAATTAACAAGTCTCGGAAAAAAAGAACTTATGTCGTGACTTGCAAAAGTACAACACGAGAAGGACGTATGATATGATGACAGTCAGTAAAGACCAAACAATATCCAATATTTATATAGGAGTAGGAGGCTCCTAAAGATGCAGAACATAAATATTCAAGATGAAGAAAAATATGGATACTTAGATATAGTGGATGAGATGCAGGTAACTACAGGTTTCTCCAATACCGTTCTTATAGATACAGAGGGAGCAGGCTGATCCAGTATCAGGATAGAAAAAAAGAAATATTCGAACTCAAGAAGGCACCCAGGATATTACAGAAGAGAACTTCAAGGATGATGATTAGAAACTATCAGTTAGGTGCAAGAGGGAGCTATGTCTCCGAGTTCGAAATGGAGGATCGTGATTTGATGCAGCTAGAAAAGAAGATGGATGGTGCCCAGATATTTTGATCAAGATGAAAGTTATCCAGTAGATGGATGGTGCCCATCAGATGGATAGCATGGTATTATACCATTGAAATATTTTGGAGCACAAGAGATTTCTTTGGATCCCATAGCTAGACCTTCGTAGAGAAGGAATGAACAATCCCACAGGTAGACCTTCGTAGAGAAGCAGAAAGAGAAGAGACCTTCGTAGAGAAGGGGAATGAGAAATTTTCCAAGGTTGGCCTCTGTACAAGTGTTGAGTTTTGGATACTCTAGGGACATGCTAGAATACCTTCATAGAGAGGGGTGTGACCACCCTCATAGAGAGGAATGTGGATGTTTCTCCAAGGGGTAGCGGGCATATACTCTTCTTTGGCCAAGGATGGAGTATCCTGGAACACAAACCTTGACCATGTGGAATGGTTAGTTGGCTCTTGAGGTTTGTGTCATGATCCTGCATGGATCATGGAAAGGGAGTCTAATCTTGCCCAGGTTAGCATCTTAGCTTCTCTAGTTCATGTCGAATGACTAGGAGTGAAGCTATGGTAGTAGTCCTCCCCAGTGGATGGGTGAGATAGATGACTACAAGAGAAGGGAGAACATAAAAGGAATGACAAAACTCATAGAATATCTTCTGTGTGAAGATAAGAAAGATGTATCTTCCGCGTGAAGACGAAAGAAAGAAAGAGTATCTTCTGCGCGAAGATAAAGAGAACAAAACTTCCGATGATTTATAGATATGCCAATCAGTGATCATGATGCGAGATGACCAAGTTGATTATATTGATGCCTCATGTTATCCAGTTGATGATGTTATCCAGTTCATGATGTTACCCAGTTGATGATGTTGTCCAATTGATGATGTTATCTGGTTGATGATGTTTCCCAGTTGATGATGTTATCCAGTGGATGTTGCTACCTAGTTGATGTCGACATCCATTGACCTGTCAAAATATAAAGAATATCCTTCTTGTTAAGAGGGAGTGTTAAAATATTGTGTAACTACATATTCTTATCCCATTTTGTGGATAAAGATAAAATATATTTATTATTGATTAGAGCAATCCCCTTTTGTGGATTGATCATGTCGGGCATTGTAATTGACCAAATCCCCTTTTGCATATTGGTCAAACCCTAATTGTAATAGGCTAAATGAAAAGTCGGCCCAATTAGAATATATTAAAGTGGTTATAACCACCCAGAATGAGAAGTCAGCCTAGCCAGTAAATAGACACCCCAGTTCACACGTGCCAAATTGTATAAATAAGAGAGGCTAGCGCCTCATTTGGACACACACTCACTTGTTCATCAGAGCGCAAGTTTGAAGTTGCAGTTGGAGAAGAAGGAAGAGAGAGAGAGGCGGATCTCTGGGAGAGGAATTTTTGTATTGCTTGGGTCATTGTCTTGGAATTGTATTGGCTATCTATATTAAGGAAGTTTTGTTGGGTTTTCTTCCCCTTGAGGGTTTCCTAAAATAAATGCTTGTGTACTCTTGTGATTGTGTTTCTCTCAGTAATCCTATCTATGTTATTATTATCTAGTAAATTGAAAGTAACTTAATAATAGCAAAAAATTTAACACGGTATCAGAGCTAAGCTAAAGAGAGCATCTTTCACAGGAAAAGGAAAAACGTCACTATTGTCGTACATGAAAATTAGGGTTTTTTTATTGAAGAAGGATTTCAGCTCGAAATCCATCTAGAAAGGTGTGCCCTACCTCAAGGAACATTTTGGCATCTTCAGCGAACATTTTCAGTGGCTAGATCTTTCGGAAAGTGAAACCCTAGTTTTCAAAAAGTACCAGAAAACCAGAGTACCAGAGTACCAGAAAACCAGAAGCACCAGTCTAGAAATCCGCAGATCAAGTTTGAAGGGGTAAAATTTGGATTTTCAGAAATCTTACTGTACCAGCATACTCGCCTAAGTCCAACGCATGTTTTGGTCAAAAAGACAGCGGCGATGCTACAGAAACATTTCTACTGGCTGAAACTTCGACAGGAGGTCAACAAGTATATCTAGTCCTGCGTTATTGCCAAACCGACCACTAAGAAACATGGTCTGTACACCCCTCTTCCTACTCCTAACAGGCCATGGGCATCCATCTCAATAGAATACATTTCGGGCCTGCTATCCACCAAGCGGGGAAATGACTGTGTTTTGTGGTTGTTGATCGCTTCTCTAAGATGGCGATTTCGGTTGCCTGCAAGAAGAACATCACAGCAGAGGCCACTGCCAAGCTCTTCTTTGAACGAGTCTGGGTTCATTTTGGAATCCCACAAACCATTGTCTCAAATTGGGACAGTCGATTTCTCAGCACATTCTGGTCGAGCCTTTGGTCACTGCTGGACACCAAGCTCACCAAATCCACGGCCTTCCACCCGCAGACAAATGGCCAAACTGAGGTCGTCAATCGAATGTTTGGGCATATCCTTCACATGTATAATTCAAAGCACCCTCGCACATGGGATGAGAGCCTTCCCTATGTCCAACATAGCTACAACCGAGCTCTGCATAGCTCAACTGGCCACAACCCCTTTCAGGTGGGGTTGGGATTCCAACCATTGGGTCCCATAGATGTTGCACTTCCCCTTCCGGTCACCTCGACCGACTCATCTCCTGCTCCAACTGAAGCAAGCAAAGCCACCCGGTTCATTGAGTGGATCCAACACATCTTCCAACAGGTTCAGGATATCCTACAGAAGTCAAATGACAAGTACAAGTAGTTCCATGATCAACATCGGGTGCCACATAAGTTTCAGGTGGGCGACAAAGTTTGGTTGCACTTGCAGAAACAATGCATCACATGACCCCATTGGAATCTTCACCCACTTTGTTATGGGTCGTACACCATCACCAAGGCCATGGGAGATAACGCTTTTGAGCTCAACATTCCTCCTTTCCTTGGCCTGCACCCAATGTTCAACGTGGATCTCCTTCACCCTTATTTCCCATCATTATTTGACACCTCTGACGTAGCAGAGCAGCTGACACCAACATAGCTCAACCACAACTGCATACAACATGAATCCAGTGATCATATTGTGGACACATATATCAAGGGCACTCGACAACAAAGGATCCAACTTTATCGAGTCGTCAAAGCAGGGCAGCTCCTCCACCAAGGCAAGTGGCTCACTCGTGGCCAAATTCAGCAGAAATTTCCTCATATGATGGGGGAACTCAACGCAATGGAGACCATTGCTTCATAAGGAGGGAGGATTGATCCAGGTGGATATCGATGGCCACGCACCTTTTCCAACTGGCTCAAAACAGTTTTCTGACAATTTTGACAATTTACTATTTTTAGCAGTTTTAACTTTCGGGGCCATTTTAAGGGCCTAAATGAAGGTTTTTCGGGATCAAGCTTCTCAATGATATCCAAATGCATGATTGAGCCCCCAAAATGAATCTCCTTGATGATAACTTTCCAACGACCTATCACACGCCTAAAATGAAGATCGTATGCAAAAGTTACGACCCCTAGAAGTTGATGTACTAACTTACTCAAACGGGGCCCACTTGACTTTTGGCGCATCATCTCCTAGGGTTAGGTTTTTCGATGTCTAGGGTTTTTGGCATTCTTGTTTATGGTAAAAATGCCTTCAAAGCCTAATTGTAATCATCTTCTTGCGAATGAGTGCAGTCGTCACATCTCTTCCTAGAGATAAGCCGCCACCATTCCAGCAAGCTTGTTTCCGCTGCATTTTACAGTTTCAGCTTATTTCCTTATTGAATAGAAAACCAGTTTTAATGTATCCCTGTTATTTTTTGTTAAGAACCTGTTAATAATATGTAGTCATTTCGTTCTGCTCATAAAATCTGGATCATAATGTTTTCAACCTGGTCATCTATGGAAACAACTAAATCTCAACTTCTCCCTTCTAGATCTTGTCTCAGATGAAGTGATACATGATCTCAATATGCTTGTACTTGTCATGGAATACTGGATTCTCAAAGAGTTTGATACAACTCTTATTATCACAGTATATCACCGTGGTCTCCAACTCTTGATCAAATAAACCTGTAAGTAGTTATAAGCAAATCCAAATGACTTCAGAACTAGCCATACTCGTTGCCATATACTTTTCCTCTACTGAACTAAGTGCTACAAAATTTTGCTTCCTATTGAACCATGTAATCATCGTTGATCCCAAGATGAAGCAACACCTTGAGGTGCTCTTCCTATCTACTGTACTCCCTACCCAATCTGAGCCTGAATATGCTTGTGGCCTCACTCCATCACCCCCAAGATACCTTGATCCATACTCCAATGAACTTCTCAAGTACATGAGCACATGCTTTTTTGCTATCCAATGCACCTGCCTTGGCTCCACCATGAACCGACTCAAGGTGTTCACAAAAAAACATATATCTGACATGGTGTTGACCAAATACATCAAAGACCTTATCAGTTGTATGTATATCCTGGGATCCACCAACTTTGAATCTAAAGTGACAACCTTCTTTAGGTTGGTAACCATATGTGTAGCCATTGGTCTACAGTCCTCCATACTGAATCTCCTCAAGATCTCCATTGTGTACTTCCCTTGACCAAGGAAAATCTCCCCCAACATTTGTCATACCTCTAACCCCAATAAATAATGCATCAAGACAATATCCTTCATTTCAAACTTTGTGGCCAAATCTGCTTTGCACCCTGCTATAATGATCCAAAAATCCTTAGATGTAAAAATAACTCTTAAATAGACATAAACATCCAACTAGATTCAGAATATAAATGATCGCTTGAGTATTTGCAAAAACACATGTGAATATGCTTACGTGTCCATAAACTTCATTAATATTGATGAATAACTTGAAGAATGATTTGCAAATTATTGAGATGACACGACGTAAAATAAAAGAACTCAAATTACATATATGGATGACATATTACTTCATCTTCAAAGTCCCTTTAGATAGCATGATTGTTCTCCATCATCTCAAAATACCAAATTACATTACAATATGGGCTTGCAAAAATCCAATTTAATGGACTCTCTTTAATTCCACTACTCAAAACAAGAAAATGCGTTCACCATTGAAGTCCTTGTGAAATTCTCGGAAATTTGACTATAAAATTGACCAAATTCTTAAAAGGCTCAATTACACCCTCTTCGACATGCAAAGCAATGCGTTAAGAGCTCATCGATGGAAATCTGGAATAAGGCTTTTACAAATGACCTCTTATCACAAAACATACTTCAAATTAATGATCCATGTGGAAAAACGAACCCAACGACTATAAACTTGCCTAGGTGTGGATACTAAACTTTATGGCAGGCTTTTCCATGCAAAACATAAACTTATGCAATCTCGGCACGCACTTCTATGCAGTATGTATTGTACCGTACCTCAGGATCTGTGCGTACTTTGGGATCTGCACCCATTAAATAGGTTGTGGCCTGCTAACCGTACCATATTTTTATGTTAGCGTTGGTATAAACATTAAATATACATGGTTTGTTTGTTAGAACAAACCACCCTTTATGGCATAATGGCAAGTGGATAGTTATGAAGACATTGGCATGGGCGGGAGGTCCGCGGTTCAAAAATCACGCACTTCTATATATAGTATGTATTATTGTTTTGTTGGTTATATGGTTCATAGCCCCCACAATTGTTGGAATGTGGACATATGGAATGACATAATAACCAAGGGTTGGGGGCTTAGCCCTTTCCCCTTTCCCCTTTGAATAAAACTTAAAATAAATTCAAATATATTTATTACCACTTATGGTTAAGAATCAATGTTGTAGCACGATGGTAGGGGAGGCTTTGTTGAGACTTTGGGCGGTCATGGGTTCGACCCTCGTCGAATCCCATAATATTTTGATAAAACATGACCATTATGGCCAATGGGAGGTCGCCATGTGGTGGCTTCTCATTGGCTTAAACCTTGCCACCTGTCAACATGTGATTCATCCACCTGGACTGTACAACTTGCTCAGTCAACTTGCCAACTAAACATGCCATATCACATGTATGTCATGTGTCACTATGTGAGAGTGCCACATCACTTGTACAACCTGTACGATCATGTGCCATGTGTCACCCTTGTAGTGGTGACACGTGTCACCCATTGACTTTGCCCTTTCACATATTTCATGTTGACCAAACATTGACCAACCATAACTTCTTCATACGAACTCTGTTTGACTTGTCATTTGCACCATTGGAAATATGATGACAAGCTCTACACATTGATGCCATTTTTGAGAAAATTTGAGAAAGTCAAATTTTGAGCATTTTTGGGTCCTTATGGTCCTATGTGAGCCTTTCAGATCCTCCTGGATCTCTATGAGTGTTTCTGGATCCTTCTAGATCACACCTCCCCACTTAAGAACTTTTGGACGTCCAAAAGTATGGATCATTCAAAAATCAAGTGAGAATGCTTTCGCCTCACTTGTCCAGTATCATCCATCCATCTTGCTTGGATAACGAGAACCTGACTCACCACAACCATAATGAAGATTGAAACAACACTGTTGACCAAGTTAACCATTCCCTTAAATTCACAAACTTTTTCATTCATTGTTGTAATCGCTGACCATACTCCACTGATTAGTAATAAGCTGAACAAAAAAACTAAATATACAGATGCAAAAGAGAATGAACCATCAACATATTTTCCCTTCTTAACATGAACGACATCAACCAAAGGACCTATTTTACTTTCAACCATAGGATGTAAACTTGCATCATGGATACTAGCATTAGCTAGCATGTGACCTATAGTGACAACAGTCAAATTTGTCTTCTTTTAATTGTTGAACAACTGAGAGGGGGGGGGTGAATCAGTTGTTACCGAGCTTAAACAATTATGCTTCTTTTAAAACTCTTTGCAGAAACACTGAATGATGATCACAATAATGCAGGGAAATAAACACTGGCACATTCAACATCAGTCACATATATGAGAAACACA
>SNQJ01S0039049.1:167115-182200 GCA_010110895.2 Picea sitchensis | reverse complement strand
AAGGATTAATATATGGTGTTACCCTACCTCAAGGGTTTTCTCTATTTCTTGTGTTCATGTTATGGTGAATGGTTTATGGTTTATTCTTGGTATTATTGAAGTATATTTGCAGATCTGGTATAGGTACTTAACAATTGGTATCAAAGCACTTTCCTTGGCCAAAGAAGGGAATTTTTTTTTTCTTTTTTTGCAGAATTTTTTTTAGGGAAGAAAAAAGAGGGCGGCGCACTTCAGGTTCATATATAAAGATTTAAGAGATTAATTTGGAAAAACAAATTGGTTATTTGAATTCCTCTAAAAAAATGTCCAATTTCAAAAAAAAAATCAGCTGAAACGGAGTTTGGGAAGTAAAGTTATGAGCATTTTAAATTCAACAGTTTTCAGGGTTTTTCCAGAAAAAGCCATGATTTTCTGTTGTAACTTATTGTTCTATTTTTTGGGGTTTTTCATAGAAAGATGTATTTTATGCGGAAATGTGATGGTCCTAGTATTGAATCATTCATTAAATAAAGAAAGTCAGCATGGGAAGAGAATTGGCCCCATTGGATAGATCTCAAATTGCAAGGTGATGCTGTCATTTGGTGGAAATCGTTTGATTATAAGGAGATGATGACACTCTCCAATGGAGAATTTGAAAAAATATTGTTAGACAAGTGGTTTAATGGAGAAAATAAGGATAAAGAGAGAACCAAGAGTTTATTTTCATGTAAAAAAATTATATTATAGGTTCATGGTTGTATTCATAAAGAAAATATAATTGTTTCTATTAACCCTAGTTGCATGCATAATTTTATCAATGTTCAGTTGGTTAATAGATTGCAAGTTCCAATAAAGAATATTCAAAGCACTCAGGTTGAGGGTGAAAATGTTCAAAGTTTTAAAGATTTGAAGATTACCATGGATAAATATGTGTTGCATTTAGATTTTTATGCTATGGATATGGATGAAGTGGATATTGTTTTGGGATATCATTGGATAGAATCAATGGGTACTATTAATATTAATGTGCAAAAGAAGTTTTTAAAGTTGTGGTACAAGAAAAAGAAAATCACATTGCAGGATGTGTCTCTTAGTAAAAAAGATGGACCCATGGAAGCTAGCAAAGAAGTTATTGCCCAGTCTGAAGTTGAATCAGAGGCAGATTCTATAGAAGGAGATGAAGAAAAACTACAAGAAGGACATAATCAGGAAGCTAAGGAGGTCATTGAATCAAAGGCACAAAGTGTTGCAAATTTGAAGAAAAAAGAAAAAATTCCTACAGTGTTGTATATCGCCATCCACATCATATAGAGACACAAAATTCATCAAGGCAAGGGCGTGTGCATCAACACATTTATGCACCAGCAGGGCACCAGACATGAAACCGATCAAGAGGTGCATGGAGGACTACCGACACTATGGGAAGAGATCAAGCTACAGAAACAGTCCCATGGCAACCCTGACATGATGCAGCGAAAGATCAGGGTGGCAAGGTAGCAGATAAACATCATGTTCGACTTCCATTGGGATGGATGGATGGTCGTACTTGGTACCAGTTGACTACATTGCTTAGCCGGTCATATTGTATGGTGTCTTCTCATGTTTTGAGGATGAAACATGTGAAGGAGGATGGAATGTAGTATACCTAGGGAGGTAATATGGGATGCCTAAGGGGGTACCCAATGGGAATGTAGTTATGTGTTATTAGTGGAAGTCATTTAATATATGAGAATGTGGTCATTCAATGTAGGGTGGACGAAGTCCACTATATTAATAAAGGACCACTATGGTAGTTGGATGTAATAAATGTGAGAAGGTTATCTAGAAGGTTCCTAGGAGATAGAGAGAACTATATAAAGAAATGTAGGCAATGTAATGAAACATAGTGAAGAATATTGTGATTGTACAAGCAAGGATTGCTTGAAGAGTTTTATCCTTCCATAAGGATTAATATATGGTGTTACCCTACTTCAAGGGTTTTCTCTATTTCTTGTGTTCATGTTATGGTGAATGGTTTATGGTTTATTCTTGGTTATTTTGAAGTATATTTTCAGATCTATTCAAGTTCTTAACGGTAGAAGCCGTAGATTGAATCGACCTCAAGTTCTTAACAGCCGACGACCGATTGAATCGACCTCGGCGGATTTCTTAAGGAAGAAGCAACCAAGGTTTCTCCCGACTCACTTATGAAGATCGACGTCGGTAGAAGATTAAGGTGATGAAAATCGTTTGATAAATAAAAAGCAACACTGTCGACCATCGAACCCCGAAATAAGTTCGGTATTCGAAAAGAGGGACTAATTGTTTCCCTAACGTAATAATCACTTCAATGACTCTCAGTATTGACAGTTGTGGCCTCTAGCCCTTCAAACATGATTTTTATCCACATGATTAAATATTTTCAATGACCGAAGTCGATGTCAAAGTTTTACAGAGGAAAAAGCATTAACAAACTCATGACGTGATAACCATGATGAAAAAAGAAAAAGATCTAATATTCTTTTGCGCAAAAAATTTAAAGAAGAATACACGTCTGATTCACAATAATGCCTTAAAACCTTTTATATATATATATATACAATCAAAAGGGAAAACCCTCCGTCAGGCTTGGTTTACATTTGAATAAATAGACTCTAACGATTCAACTAACCGGCCAGGTCACCGTAAGATTACAAAATTTTACAAAGAAAGGGCAAAAAGGTGTTAAACCACACTTTCGAGAATGTGGAGAAAGAACCCGCTAACTATGTGTCACCTATGCGGTAGTCCTACCTCAGTTTGTCTTTCACACTTTGTGGTGACTTATGCTCCGTTGTCACTGCCATCCACTCTGTGTCGCACAATTCCATGATTCTGTTTTGTGCCTCTCGAAGTTGTCTCTGCATCCATACGACACTCCCCCGCAACCTTGTGGCGGCGATATCCCCTGGGTTTTCTCCACCAATTGACGTCGCAGTTCCCTATTCTCTTGGTAGAGCTCAGCTATTTCAATTTGAGCCTGCTCTAGTTGTTGAGCGGAATTTCTGACGGAAGAGCCCGACGATTTTGATCTCCCCTCTCCTCTCTTATCTCCTTTGTCGGCTATCTCGACCAACTACGAGCGATCAGTGGGCATTAAAGATTCCTCACAGGCTGGACGTACCTTCGGTTCGACCTTGGGACGTTCCCCCTCTCCTTCCCAAATTTTCTTCTTAGGCCTTCCTCTTCTCTGCAATTTCGATCCCAGAGAAGGCACACATGAGGACTATCATTCGATCATGAACTTTATCAAATATATTACAATGATTTTGAATGAGGAAAAAAGGTGAAAGAGGATTCATTATCCATCTATCAAATTTGTCGAGGTATATAGAAAAAGGATCATAAGGCTTGTGTGAAAGGAAAAAGGATTGTGGTGGAGAATCACTGCAAAGGTTTCCCCATGATGATGTGGTAAACAAGCAATTGTCATAATCAACAAAACAATGGGGTTCAAAAATCACATGTCCCAACTGAGAAGCATTTTCGCATAGATGCAATACCCGATGCATGAAATGTAGGGTATTAGTTTTCCACCAATATTTAGATTTTGGGTTAAGAGTGATATCAAAAGGGTCAAACATATCACCAGGGTGATCATTGACAATAGGGGCTTTGATCATGCTCTAGGTCATCTGTGTACATGTCCCACATCAAACCATAATATTCTGACCTCAAAAAATTTAAAACAGAAGGATGAAGAGATACTCCAAACAAATATGTATCATCATAAGAGTCAGAGCAGGTGACCTAATAGTTCGAAAATATAGGATAATGAAGCACATCCCTAGGGGTAAGGTCATATTGGACTATGAAATATTTGGATGGTGACGATCAAGTGAAAGGTTTTGCATTAGAGGTACTGAAATCCAAACGATCGAAAAGGTAATTATCATGATTCAATTCATAGACCGTATTAATCTGCTTTGTATTAGTCAAGGTTTGCTCATCCTGAGGTGTAGTGTAGAGGGAGATTGTTTTAATCTCACAAGTTACCTGATCGTGATGCTTATACTGATTCTCAGGCCGATGCAATGGATGATTGAGTGTGCATTCAAGATTCATATACTCACACAGGCCGCAATGCATATTCATGTGTGAGAAGCAAGTATAAAACTAAGAAATATGAGAGTGAGCCCCTTGTCTAGTATTAATTAGGGTAACTGCAATCAGACTTATGCAAGAGCTATGAGTGAAATTGATTAACTTCGTTGCGGCATGGTCTGCGGGAAATATGATACGGTAGGTTTCTATGCTTGTTGAACACACATCTTGGAAATCATCCTAGGTATACTCTATCATGCAACCTGGGTGTAGACTACCATTTTCTTCATCTTGGTGATCTTCATTGGTGATTTAAGCATGGAGTGCCCACCCTAATTCAGGTAACAGAAGGAGTCAAGGATGATCTCTGACGAGAAAAGATCATAACAGATGGTGGTATCCTGAGAAAAATAAGGTTTATGACGTATAGACAACTGGGAGGATGGTTCGAGGTTATTTACGGGAAAAATAGAATCATACTCCTTACTTTCCGCTACTGAAGGTAATTGGGAAATTGTAGAGTCGGAGTAGCTTCTCTCGAGGTTATTAAAACTTCCTATTCCTCCTCTAGTAAGGTATGATATGGATTAGAGTAACGAGAGCTTGACATAACCATCGATGTGACCCAAAGTGTCTCAAAATCTGATGCACCTATTTCTCCTATAATGTTCTGGATGGAAACGAATGAAGACAAATCTTTGTCATGAATTTCATCTTTGTTATCTGGGAGAAATGGAGGTATGGAAGGGTGAGAGGAAGCATAGGATTCCTCTGGGAAGATGCATTCTGAGAAATTAGGGTGACCCAAGGGAAAGAAAGGTCCAACCTTTTGTTGGTCGATCTGGGTAGGAGTATCCTCATTACCAATCTGGGCGGTGATGTCAGGTTCAACCTGTTAGCGATAATTCTTGTTACGGGCTCTAGATCATTCGGGTCTGCAATTTGCAAGAAATGATCAAGTGCAACACAGGAGAAATCCCTGTTTTTCCAAGAAGCATGTCAAGCGAGCGAGCAAAATGTCGTAGGCAACATCCAGGGTCTATTTTTGCGAAGCAGATCGACGGTCGGTGAGTAATTGCAGTCAGCTGAGTCACGCCAAGTGTAGTGCAGAAATTTTTAAAGAGGTGAATGGTCAGAAGTCTCCATAGAGAACTCGTGAAATAACGAGGGTCGTTTATCGCGATCTGTTGATGTGCGAGTTCATTTCCTGAACTCGGGGTTCGTGAGTTCGGAGGGTGGACCATATATTTTGGTCGCGCGAGATCGCGAGACGCGAAGTGTCGGGAAAGTCTCAGACTCGGGCCCAGAGTATTGCCGAGAAGATCTCATTCGTCCATCTAGAGGGACACATGGTGCGCGATTAGGCTCCTTTCCTCCTCTCCCCTCGCAACTTTGAAGATCGAGGACCAGCCTCCTCCCAGCCGCGAGACGCGAAGTGCCGAAGGCATCCAAGACTCGAGCCCACAGTATTGTCGAGAAGATCTCAGTCATCCATCTAGAGGGACATGTGGTGCGCGATTAGGCTCCTCGCCTCCTCTCCCCTTGCAACTTTGAAGATCGAGGACCAGCCTCCTCCCAGCCATGAGACGCGAAGTGACGAAGGCATCCAAGACTCGGGCCCACAGTATTGCCGAGAAGATCTCAGTCGTCCATTCAGAGGGTCACGTGGTGCGTGATTAAGCTCCTCGCCTCCTCGCCCCTCTCAACTTTGAAGATCAAGGACTAGCCTCCTCCCAGCCGCGAGACACGAAGTGTCGAGGGCATCCAGGACTCGGGCCCACAGTATTGCCGAGAAGATCTCAGCCGTCCATCCAGAGGGTCACCTGGCGGCAAATAGAGCCATCTTGGCGTTTCTCCCATCGTGACTCTAAGGCGTAAAAGGCAGCTCTGTTATATCCCGATGCACGAGGTGTCGGGAAAGTCTCAGACCCGGGCCCACCACAGCATCAAGAGAATTCAAGACCATTAAATCTCAGAAGGACACGTGGTGCCAGATTAAGCCTTCTCGGCATATCGCTCATCGTGACTTCAATCAACAAAGATTAGCCCTTTCGTATTCGCGAATGCCGAAAAGCGCCNTGGTCAAAGTCCGTGGTCACTTGGAGAAAGAGAGAAGTTGCCTAAAAAAGGCCGAAGCGCTAAGTTCAGTTACAGAGAGGATCGTCGCAGTCTCCAAGTGCCATCGAATCTTATCTCCATATTGTTTCTCGCCTGAAGTAAATGATGACAAGAGCGGGTGGTTGAAGCTTCCTTTCGTTCATTAAGTGAGGGGATAGAGGGTCTGGCAAGCCGTCTGCCCAAAGAAGTCCTGTGTATCGATTTTCTCAAAGGCGCCATGCTAAAGTATTCAACTCGACAGAGAAGTCTGCACACGCTATCTGAACACTTAATAGCTCAGCTACCTTCCTTACAGGAGCCATGCACAGTTAAGATGGTATTTAAAGAAAGATACCAGTACGAGTTTGATGGAAGGGACACCCAGCCTTGGGCGACTGGGAACGCCTCTATGAGGCAAATTTTCCTGAGTATATAGACTCAGTCTTTGTATTTTGTAAGTATCCATGATTGAGCAGAGCTCCCGGTGGTAAAACTTTAATGAAGCACTGATACTCTGGTTATGTATAAACTTCTAAGACTTCTTGCCTTATGAATGCCAGTTTCTTTACATCTTTGTTATACTGTGTTAGAGAAGCTCAGAATTGGAGGATCTAGTCGAGTTGTAGTTGTTATAGGATGTTGTTGTAATGGATCATTGTAATAGTTACAGAGTCTCTAATTGGTTCCTGTGATTTCCTTAACGCTGAATGACTTGGAATTGGAGGATCCAGTCAAGTCTTCTATTCAGTTTCTTGAAGCCCTGAACCAGGAGGATCTTGCATTCAGAGTTTTTCCCCTACAAACCGTTGTAAGTCTGTCGCCCAAAGTTGTTTGTTCACCTTTCTTACTAAGTCTTCCACCTACTCATCTTTTAATCAACCCACTGGCTGAAGTTAGGATTCCGTACCTCCTTTGTTCTTTACGTACCAGATCTAGTCCCCGAGTTAGAGTGATATCTCCTCGAGTCTCTACCCATTTGATCACCCATTTATCAAACCGTGACATAAAAACTGATGGGCGTTGTGCTCTGCTTCTGCAAGCAATCCAGGAGTGACTTCCAGCGCCAACACAACCCCTATTGGTCAGTTTTACTCATTAGAAAGGGCCAATAGTTGCGGGAGAAAATCATCAACGGGAGGGATGTTGTCAAGACAAAATTAAATATAATACATTTAAATATTAGAGAGAAGACATCCATGGATTTGCCTGGTTCCTTTCTTAGGTTGAGTAACTCCTGACACAACTCATCATAATTATAATGAGAAAAAGTATCTAGGAAGTCATGCGTAAATTGTTCCCATGTATGTATGGAAGCAGTTGACATGGTTTGTCTCCAGCCTTTGACCCATCCTTCGAAAGTAAGGGTAAACAATATGCAAATAGTACGTTCGTGACGAATATTGTGAGAGTAATAGTTCAAATAGAACCGCACAACATGCTTGGATGTAGATGTTTGTTCCTCGCCATTGAATTTGACTCGCAACAAGAGATCTACCAACTTTCTAGGAGTGTTGGGAGGTATAGGACCATAAATGCATCTCCATAAAGGGATTTGGGAAGGAGCCATGGATATTGGTTGGAAAAACTAACACAACAGACTCTAAGGGCTCAACTTGGCTTATGTCCCTCCTTCTAGCGTCATTTTGTTGATGGGGGGGATTTTCATTTGTTAACATGAGGGAGAGTTTGCCAATGGAAAGTCCCAAATTAAACCCACTCTCATTTGAATAGAAACCTCCACCGGTATATGGGCTTGATTGTTGCTAACTGAATGAATCGCTCTCCGTAGAGAGATTTTCCATAAGATCTAGGCTAAAAGTCTAAATGCATGTCTATTCTAATATGCAAGTGCAATTCTATTTCTAAGAGCAGTTGCAGTCCTATCTAATAGTAACATGATCAATTACAGGTCTATATTTCAATGTGAAAAATAGAAGTAGTTCCAATTTTATAGAATCAAATCAAATTACATACTTGTTAGCATATAGATGTTCATAAACATGCTCTTGTAATTGAATTCATAATTTATTTACAATTATTTCCTACAAATGACAATTGACAAAAATGGAAAATTGAAACATATGCACAAAACAATCAACAACAATGTACTATTGAAAAAATGAACCATGAAAGTGCTTGCTATTATCCTCCTAAGAAATAATTCATTTTCAGGAATACAACAACAAGCAGAGAGATTGCATATCCTCCTTTGAGTCTGATAAAGGATTATATAACACCCAATTTTGGATTTCCAGCACCCACCCCCACTTTTTCTCTGTTACATTGTGTTCCTATATACCTGAAGGTGGACTATTGGACTTCCTAATTACATGATTGTTTGGTTACAACTTCCCTACTCTTCCCATTCCCATTACATTTGGATTTTCTAGAGCCAGAGTACATCATTACATAATATTCCTTCATATTATGGTGCTCCTCAAGAAGGTGAGAATTGTAAATATTTGGGGGTGAAGGGATTTTGATCCGGATTTTATGAGCAGAACGAAATGAATACAGATTATTAGCAGGTTCTTAACACAAAATAATAGAGATACAGTAAAATTGGTTTTCTATTCAATAATGAAATAAGTTGAAACTGTAAAATGCAGCGGAAACAAGCTTGCTGGAATGGTGGCAGCTTATCTCTGAGAAGAGATGTGACGATTGTGCTCATTTGCAAGAAGATCATTACAATGAGGCTCTGAAGGAATTTTAGAATAAAAAGGAATTCCAAAAACCCTAGACATCCAAAAACCTAACCCTAGGAGATGAAGCGCCAAAAGTCATGTGGGCCCCGTTTGGGTAAGTTAGTACATTAACTCCCTGGGGTCCTAACTTTTGCATACAATCTCTATTTTAGGCATATGATGGCCCGTTGGAAAGGTATCATCGAGGATATTCATTTTGGGGCCTCAATCATGCCTTTACATATCATTGAGTTGGTACGGTCCCAAAAAACCTTCATTTAGGCCCTCAAAATGGCCCCGAAAGTGAAAATTGCTAAAAATAGTAAATTGCCAAAATTGTCAGAAAACTATTTTGAGCCAGTTGGAAAAGGTGGGTGGCCATCGATATCCATCTGGATTAATCCTCCCTCCTTAGGAAATAATGGTCTCCATTTCATTGAGTTCCCCCATCAGATGAGGAAATTTCTGCTGAATTTGGCCCCCGGGTGAGCCACTTGCCTTGGTGCAGGAGTTGCCCTGCTTTGATGACTCGATAAAGTTGGATCCTTTGTTGTCGAGTTCCATTGATCTGTGCGTCCACAATATGGTCGTTGGATGCATGTTGGATGTAGTCGGGGTTGAGATCTGTTGGTGTCAGTTGTTATGCTACGTCTGAGGTGTCCAATAATTGTGGGAAATAAGGGCGAAGGAGATCCACGTTGAACATTGGGTGCAGGCCAAGGAAAGGAGGAATATTGAGCTCAAAATAATTATCCCCCATGACCTTGGTGATGGTGTACGACCCATAACAGAGTGGGTGAAGATTCCGATGGGGTTCTGTAAGGCGTTTTTTCTGCAAGTGCAACCAAACTTTGTCTCCCACCTGAAATTTATGTGGCACCCAATGTTGATCATGGCATTGTTTTTACTTGTCATTGGACTTTTGTAGGATATCCTAAACTTGTTGGCAGATGTGATGGATCTGCTCAATGAATCGGGTGGATTTTTCAGCTTTAGTTGGAATAGGAGATGAGTTGGTTGAGGTGACCACAAGGGGAAGTGCAACATCTATGGGACCCAATGGTTGGAATCCCAACCCCACCTGAAAGGGATTGTGGTCGGTTGAGCTATGCAGGGCTCAGTTGTAGCTATGCTAGACATAGGGAAGGCTCTCATCCCATGTGCGAGGGTGCTTTGAATTATACATGCGAAGGATATGCACAACCATTCGATTTATGACCTCGATTTGGCCATCTGTCTAGGGGGGGAAGGTCGTGGATTTGGTTAGCTTGGTGTCCAGCAGTGACCAAAGGCTCGACCAGAATGTCATGAGAAATCGACTGTCCCTATCTAAGACAATGGTTTTTGGGAGTCCAAAATGTACCCAGACCCGTTTAAAGAAGAGCTTGGCAGTGGCCTCTGCTATGATGCTCTTCTTGCGGGCAACCAGAATTGCCATCTTAGAAAAATGGTCAACAACCATAAAAACACAGTCATTTCCCCGCTTGGTGGAAAGGAGGCCTGATATGTATTCCATTGAGATGGATTCCCGTGGCCTGTCAGGAGTAGGAAGAGGGGTGTACATGCCCTATTTCTTAGTGGTTGGTTTGGCAATAGCACAGGCATTGAAGGACCTGATATACTTACTGACCTCTTGTCGGAGTTTCGGCTAGTAGAAATGTTTCTATAGCATCGCCACTGTATTTTTTACGTCGAAGTGTTCTGCCACCCAACTGTAGTGGGATTCCCAGATCAGCTTCGCTCACTCGCTTGATGGAACATAGATATGGCCCAGACGACACAACAACCCATCTTGAAGATAGAAATTAGCGACAACTATGTTTTCACCCAACATTTGGTAGGTGGTGGCGAAGTCTGGGTCTGTCTCATAGAGTTGGGGCCATCTAGAGGTCTCATGGATGTAAGAGTCTACCACCGTGGTGAGTACCGCGACTGGTGGTCTGCTGAGGCAATCAGCGATGCGATTGGTGCTTCCTGTTTTATACTTGATGTTGAGGTGGAATTGTTGCAAGTATGTGGACCACTTTTGATGGCGGTCATTCTGCAATTTTCCTTGTGTCTGCATAAACTATAGTGGCTTATGATCAGTGTGGATGACTATCTCCTTCCCAAGAATTTAATGTCTCCATTGGCGGCAGGCTTTCACAATGGAGTACATTTCTTTGTCGTAAGTAGGGTACTTACAGACAACATCGGATATTATCTCACTATGATAGGCCACGAGTGGCCGTGTTGAGTGAGAACGATGCCCACAACATAGTTTGAAGCATCTGGCTGTGTTGAGTGAGAACGACACCCACAACATAGTTTGAAGCATCTGTCTTGATCTCAAAGGGATGCTACAGGTATGGTAGTGAAAGTACTAGGGATGAGCACAAGCATTGCTTCAAATCATCGAACACTTATTGTTGGGACCAGCCCCACGCAAATTTTTCCTTACCACCACCCCTGGTGATTTGGCTGAGGGCCCAAGCAATATGGGAGAATCCCAACACAAACCTACGGTAGAAATTGGAAAGGCCCAAGAAGCTTCGAAGCTCAGTGAGTGTGGTTGGGGTTGGCCAGTCACACATGACTTGGATCTTGGCTGGATCCACATGTACACCATGTTGATCAATGATGTAGCCTAGGTAATGGACCTTGTCCATGTCGAAGGAGAATTTTTCCAAGTTGGTGTATAGCTTGTGCTACCGCAGGGTGTGCATAACCTGTTGAATAGGCTGCAAGTGTCCAGCCCAAGTCTTGCTGTAAATGAGAATGTCATCTAGATACACCACTACAAAATTATTAGTGAATGGTTGCAGGATATATTCCATCATCCTCATAAAAGTGGTCGGATCATTTTTCAAACCAAAGGGCATGACCAACCATTCAAAAAGGCCTTCCTTTGACTTGAAGGCGGTCTTCCATACATCTGTCTGTTCTATCTAGACCTGGTGGTAGCCAGACTTCAAATCAATCTTACTGAAGTATTTATCCCCTGTGAGTTGATCAAGGAGGTCGTCGATTCAGGGAATCGGGTATCGGTTTCTGACTGTGATTTTATTCAGAGCCTGGTAAACAATGCAGAGTTGCCAGGTTCCATATTTCTTCAATACTAGCACGATTTGGCTCCCGCAAGGTGATGAGCTGAGACAGATGTGCCCCTTGTGAAGAAGTTATTGGATTTGTCACTTGATCTCCTCATTCTCTAACAGAGAGCGACAATAGATTGCCCATTGGTCAGCGGTGCACCGGGGGTCAAATCGATGGCGTGCTTGACCTGGCAGTGCAGAGGTACCACGGTAGGTGAGGAGAAGATATCTAAGTATTCTTCCATGAACTTATATACTTGCTTCTGCTGTGTGGAGAGGTCGATTGTGGAGACCCTGGATGTGGCTGTGATCTTTGATTTATTCTGAGAGCGAATCATGAAGAAGAAAAACTTCCCTGTCTGAGAGATGACCTTCCTGCATTGCTTAGCAGAGATCAAGGAAATAACACTAGGTGGTATTGCCTCAGGTATCCTGTAAAATTTCCTATTCAAAGTAATAATAACACTATGAGGCCTAGACTCATATACAACATGATGTTTCCATAAATAAGGTTGGCCCAAAAGAACATCACAAAATTTGAGAAGAGAAACATCACACAATACCTCGTCTTTGAAGGGCTTGATGTCGTATGATAGTCGACACTATTGGATGACGTGGAGATCACTTCCTTGGTAGAGCCATCCAGTGGTGTAGGGTTGTGGGTGAGGCATCGTGGGAAGTGTTGGAAAATGTTTAATAGATAGCGTATGCTTGTCATTGATGGCAAGTACAATAGTGAAGATGGCATGAGTATAGGAAGTGGAAAGTACAACAGTGAAGATGGCATGAGTATAGGAAGAATGTAACAGACGAGCATCAGAAGTAGTTTGGGAAGACGCTGCAGAGCAAGCTCAATAATATCAGAAGAGATACTACAGAGGATGGTTGGCATGCTTTATAGGCAATATGCTCTTGTCATTAATGGCAGGATCAGAGTGTGCATCGATGGAAAAACAGGAACAAAGTAAGCTCAGGAGGAATTAGCGCAGAGTCAAATGCAATGCGTAGGTGTGCACCAGGGATGAGGTTAACTCATGGCTAAAGCTCAAGGGAGATAGCATACTTAGGATCACAGGCGGATCAAAGGTCAAGGCCTTTGACACTTAGAAATTCTTCCAAGTAAGGAGGATGCGTAAGCTTGGAGGAGAAGCGTCAGTGATCGTTGGATCCCATCCCGAATTCTTGATGACCGTCAAATCTCAATTTAGACAAGAGGAGCGTGCAGATATGGAGGATAGATATCGGGCGTTAGATCCGAGCGTAGGGTCTGACCACCGTTGGATCGAAGATAACTTGCACGCTCTTTAAAGTGCAAGGAGTAGAGGGCTCACAAAATCCCGAAAGAAGGAGGATCATCCATCTTCAGATAGGACACGTGGACACAGATCAAAATTTCGCTGATTGGAGAGTCAAAGGAACGGGGTTCCCTAACCCCTCGAAATCCCGAAATGTGAAATTGCGACTTAACCACAGCCGTCAGATCAAGATGTGATCTGCACCATTTATCCAACTCCATTTCGGAGTTTCGTGGATCGAGAGTTGAAAATGTCAAAGAATAATAACCACAGGAATATCAAAATCGCGATATGTGATATTGAAATTTAATCGTAGCCGTCAGAACAAGATGTGATCTGGATCGTCGATTCGACTCACGTCATCAAACCACGCCAGTTAGGAACACGTGGCACAACTAGGTAATGACAAGTGTCAGACTGATTCGACATTTCAAGCACATGTAAGTCACGAATCAAGGTGACACGTAGCAGGTATTCAATACGTGTGACGTCAGTAGGTTTACACCACTTTGGAGTTTCATAAATCTGGAGATAGAGATGTCACGAAACTCTCAGCATCAGGAGTCCCGAAATGCCAAATTGCGAAATGCCGAAATCCCGTCAACCGTCCATCTCTGGGGGTTATGTGGACCATTGATCTGACTCCCTTTCAGAGTTTCATGGATCGGGAGTTGGAAGCATCAAGAACATTCATCACAGGAATGTTGAAATCGCGAAATGATCTGAGTCGTCAAATCAAGTGTTGATCAGGACCGTTGATCCCACGCCAATTCGGGGTATCGGGGATCGCGACTTGGAGAGTCGATATGCCTCATCTCCAGACTCACGAAATGTGAAATCGTGAAAGTGCCTTATGCATAAGGCTGTGGTCACAGCCCTTGGTCACATCAGCGAGAGATGGAGGAAAGAGCTAGAGCAACCAAGCTCCGTTTCGGGGATCACGACTGGGAATATCGAGATGCATGGTCACACGAATGTCGAATTGCTGAATGGCGAAATGCTAAAAGGAATGCAAGATCCCATGGAATCAATCCAACGGTGCAGGTGAATTTGAACAAAGATCGGAGGGCTACTGTAGCACGATACAGTGTAACTGCCAGAAACCACTGATGGTTCCTGCCAGAGAAATCGAAGACACTTCGGGATTGCTGACAGAGGAGGTGAAGAGTCTCTGGGAATATTCAAGAAGGATGAAGATGTTCGTGGAGGCGACTGACAACTGATGAGAATTGAGGCCTGTAACTAAAATAGAGAAGGTGAGCTTGATTGTCACAGAGAAGACGAAGAGTCTCAAACTGCCAGAGAGGTTGAGGAATCTCGGTATAATATACAATGATGTTGGATGCACGGGGGGAACCACCAGAGAAGTTGAAGAGTCATGATGATGATCACACAAAGCACTCGAGTTGTGGAGGAATTTGGTGCGGAGTGAGCATGCAAAAGCATTGTGAATATTGCATGCACAAAGACAACAGAGACTATAAGAAGGTGCAACAAAGAATAGATCAGGGGTTGTCGCTGTGGAGGAGAATTCAGGTGTGTGCAAGGAGGCAGAGCACAGGAGCAGAAATGCACAGTAGAGGAATGGTGCATTGAAGGGATATGGCGCAGAGAGTAGAAAAGGCAGAAGAACAGAAAGTGCAAGGGGTGTGCAGAAGACACAGATGCAGACAGGGTAGAGCAGTGTAACAGAACAGCGACAGGGCTGGTAAGCCATTGAATAACTCTATATCGCTGTAATAAGTTTTAGTAACAAAGAATTTAAATTTCAGGGTGGTTGGGAGATGCTAGGGAGGACTGGTGTCCTCAAAGGTTCAAGTGGGTGCTTGAACGCAGGGAGTTGGTGCTTCCTTCTAGTTGGTGCTAGAGAATCTAGGGAGTTGGTGCTTCC
>SNQJ01S0039049.1:138436-164656 GCA_010110895.2 Picea sitchensis | reverse complement strand
ACGGTAACAACTGATTCACCCCCCCCCCTCTCAGTTGTCCAACAAGCAGGGTCAGCCGCTTGACGACCTCTCCAGAGATGAGGTTCTTTTGGCTACCGCTATCAATGATGAAGTGCAACGGGGTGCCTTTTAGCCACATTTGCGAATGGAAGAGGCACTCTCCTTCTTCTGGCTCGTCTGGTTCACTAGGCTGGAGCTTGGTGGTAGCAATGGTGGCAATGGGTTCCGCGTCAATGATTCGTCTTCCCCTTTTTGGTTCTGGCTCAGAGTTAGAACCTGCATCTGATTCAGAGGCTTTCACTTCGGCCACCAACGACTGCTTTGAGTGACAATCAACAGTGTTATTCCAAGGGCTCTTATGAAAGTCGCACCACTTCTCGGTATCTTTCTTTGTCTTTCCAATGTCCTTCTTTGCTTGCGTCTTGGACTGGTTGTCCTGATATTGTCCATATTTTCTCTGTCCTTTGTTCTATATGGTTGGGGCCGCCCTTTTCTGGATTTTGTTGTGAGAGGTTCCCAAGCCCAAATTGTCGTGTCTTTTGTTTGAGCTTCTACTCAATTTTTACGGCATATCGGTAGGTCGCGCCCAAGGATGAGATGTCTAGAAATTCCATTTCGGTCTATATGTATCCATGTAGAGCACCGTGATACTTGAGCACCAGATGTCACTCTGAATCTTTGATACCTAGCTTGGTGTGCAAGGTATGGAAGATATTTATGAAATCTGGCACTGCTTCGTCTCTTTCTTTCCGCAGTGTCATCCATTTGGTATATAAGTCGTCATAACTTCCGACAGGGTAGTATTGTTCCTTAATAACATCCCTGAAGGAATCTCAGGTGGCTATGATTGTAAAAAATGAGGGTTCCTCTGTTTCCTTTTGCTCACATAACGTTTCCCACCAATATTTGACATGGGGGACGGCTTTGAGGAGCGCAAAAGTAATCTTTTCTCTATTCGAGAAGTTATGGACAGAAAAATACCCTTCTAGCAGATTTAACCACTTTTCTACAACATTTGCATCTATCCGACCTTCAAATATAGGAATATAGAAGTTTATTTGTACCTTGAAGGGGGTGGCGCCTCTGCTCGAAGAAGATGCGTCACCTATTGGTAGTCACCGAAGGATTTGCGCAAAACCATCCATCATCTTGTTCCTCTGTTGCGTGAGGGATTCCTCAATCAAAAGTTTGAAAGGATCTCTTGTCCCATCATCTTTCTTTTCTCCTGGCACGAGAGGTCACTTGGGCATGTGAGAGCTTATGTCCTCAAGAGAAACAAGCTCAAGACCCAATTCTTTGTACTATGACCTCATTGGGGACATGCATTAAGACGATAAGGAGCAGACCGCTCTAATACCATTGATCCGGATTTTATGAGCAGAACGAAATGAATACAGTTTTTTAACAGATTCTTAACAAAAAATAAAAGAGATACAGTAAAACTGGTTTTCTATTCAATAATGAAATAAGTTGAAACTGTAAAATGCAGTGGAAACAAGCTTGTTGGAATGGTGGTGGCTTATCTCTTAGAAGAGATCTGAGGGTTGCGCTCATTCGCAAGAAGATCATTACAATGAGGCTTTGAAGGCATTTTACAATAAATAGGAATGACAAAAACCCTAGACATCCAAAAACCTAACCCTAGGAGATGAAGCACCAAAAGTCATGTGGGCCCCATTTGGGTAAGTTAGTACATTAACTTCCTGGGGTTGTAACGTTTGCATACAATCTCCATTTTAGGCGTATGATATCCCGTTGGAAAGGTATCGTTGAGGATATTCATTTTGGGGCCTCAATCATGCCTTTGTCTATCATTGAGTTGGGACGATCCCAAAAAACCTTCATTTAGGCCCTCAAAATGGCCCTGGAAGTGAAAACTGCTAAAAATAGTAAATTGCCAAAATTGCCAGAAAAATGTTTTGAGCCAGTTGGAAAAGGTGGGTGGCCACTGATATCCATCTGGATCATATTTCCCCCTGAAAATTTGGTCCAGATGATGGCCAACTATAGGTGAACCAGTTGACCACAAACCTCCAATGAGGGTTCAGGGGAACCAGTTGACTAAGAAGAAGATGGAAGCATTCTCCCTAGCCCTACCCTTTTGGAAACATGAATAGTTGTCAAACTTTGAATGCTCATTTCTTTCCTGTAGCAAGGTTCTGACTTAACTATTCATTTTGATCTAGACGAACATTAGATTGAACTATGTATTACTAGCATCTCTCGATCTGTGTCCTGCTTTCTCAGGTGGCAGGTACTTTGTTCCTTGTGAAAACAAATGAATTTCCTCATTGGCTCGAATATGTTGAATCCTAACAGTTCCTTCGGGTAGAAATAGCCTGAGGTAGGAGTGTATTATCTCTACTATCGCTACTAAGATAGCTCTCTCTCTCTCTACCCATCTCTTTGATAAACAATAATATTTTCCATGTTCCCTGCTTCCTTTTATAACATCTCAGTCAATCTTTGTTGAAGTATGACAATGAGGAAATGATGTCCTTAATGTTGTCCCGCTTGAATCTTCTCTTTTAGAAAATACGTGGTCATCATTAATCACTTGGGTTTCGTATGATCTCACATGAGTTGGTGATTCACATTTTATCGTTGCCTTGTCATCTTTCCGAAGTCATCCCTTACTCATAGGTTGTATGCTTCGTGTGAGTAGGGATATGGTTGTCGTTTGTTTAGATCTCGAGCGTGAAAATATTTGTCTGCTTGCTTAGCTATATGTTCCATTAATCTTTCGATACCTAAAAAGCCAAAGAAATTATTAGCCATCGCACAACAATAACTAATTTCAACCTAAATATGTCCTTCGCTTATCTGAAATTCCCCGTACTTTACTGAATTTCCTCTATTATGCAAGGATCTTATACATGCGAGAGGTTAGGTTGGGTGATATGCATATGGTATCGGTCTCGTCATCTATCGTCTGTGTGCAGGTTAGCAACATGTATCTGTGTGAGTAGCTTTGCAGGGATGAGAGTAGGTTTATGGATAAGAGGTTATATGTTATGCATGGTGAGCTCATCAGATGGGTTCACGAGTTACGGGGCTTCAACGTTACATGATTTTGGCTGCTAATGTTTCTAGGCTAAAAACTCCTGTGAGTAGTTACCCACGAAGATTCTCCACAATGTACTAGGCATGTGGTTTGCGAGTTCGCAGGTGAATCTTTAGATCAAACAACTCACAGGTTTTTCTCACAATGCGATCTTGAGAATATTTCACAGTGTATCAGGGTCGTTGTTTGCAACACAAAGGTGAGATATGTTTTAGGGTGCCACTGCCTTTGTAATAAATAGGCTCACACCTTTTAGTACTATGAAGGGTGGGGTCCACGATGGTGGGATCCATAGGCAAAGTTATGTGGAGTGTAGGCTTGCGGGTATTTGGAATTTTATGGTTTAGGATTCTTTGTTTTTTTTGTAGGGGCATTCATGAGTGTGCTATCAGGGTAGTGTTCACGGATATGTGACCTCATGGTGATGTACATGTGTAGATAACATGGAGTTTTATCAAACAACAGCATTCCCGCTGCTGCAAGCCAATAGAAGGAGTTCAAAGCTGATCCTTGTTAATGGTATTTCTGAGTTCGTGGGAGGACTTGTGTAAACTTGGTTTGAATAATCACGTTCCTCCGCAAATAATCTTGGTGTTCTTTGATTTGCAGAATTTACTCCTTTGCATGTTGTTAGGGGTGTTTGCTTCTTGCATTTGAATGCGTCATATTACTCAGGAAGAAAGGGGGTCTTCTCATTTCTGCATAATTAGAGGAAAATGTGAGTTCATCGTCATACAAATTAAAAAAAATTCCCATCTATGTTCAATTAAACTAATCTGATTGAAACCTGCTCATCGAAATGGGTTCCCCTTGGTCTGTCTGTAACATGAAAGTTGTTCTTCACTGAGAAATGAATATTTCTGAATATTAATATTTGATTGAATATGATAAGAAACGATGATTGAAGTTGTTGCTATATAGCATTGACTGGTCACCAGGTGAGGAGGTACATGCCTCTTGATGAAGAGGTACATGCCTCTTGATGAAGAGGTATGTGCCTCTTGATTTAATTAAATGATATTAATTATTATTACAGTTTATTATATTTATTATTTTTATCATTTTTATGTTTGTGACATTGCCACCCTTTTAATATTTTACTTTGTCCTCAAGGCAATGGTAGGGATGGGTATTGTTGGAGTAATTGTTCGGACTCCCATGATGAATCTTCTTCTGGAATGTTTTTCCATTTGATAAGATATTCCTTTATGGTTCTGGAACGTAACACCTTTTCTTTTGTGGCAAGAATACCTTCTCGTTCTAAAATAATTTTTTCTTTGTCATCGAATTCAAGGATTTCTGTTTGCACTGGTTGAGCTTGTCCAAGCAATTTTTTTAGACATGAAACGTGGAAGACATTGTGGATGTGACAATTGTCTGGCAACTCCAATCTATAAGCTACTTGGATAAAATTTTTGTTAATTTGAAAGGGTCCATAGAATTTTGGGGCTGATTTGTTCTTCCCTTGTTGCTTAAGGTATAATTGTTTGTAGGGTTGGAGTCGTACAAACACCCAATCACCTTCTTCGAATTCTCTTTCTGACCTATGTTGGTCTACTAGTTGTTTCATTCGATTACGAGCTGTTGCTAGGTTCTCTTTTAATATTTGTATGATTTTTTGTTCTTCCTCTAGCTTATTTCTTACTGCTTGGACCTTAGTATTTATTAGTGCAAATTCCTTCCATTTAGGTGGTTCGTAACCATATAAGGCTTGGAAAGGAGTCATTTTAGCGGATGTGTGATATGTAGAGTTATACCACCATTCGACTAAGTGTAACCATTGAGACCATTTATTTTGTTTATCTATCACAAAGCACCATAGGTACGTTTCTAAGCATTTATTTACGATTTTTGTTTGTCCATATGTTTATGGATGATAAGCAGAGCTCATATTAAGAGATATTCCTATATTTTTGTAAAATTCTTTCCAGAAATTTCCTTTAAATTTTGCATCCCTTTCGCTAACAATTACCTTCGGAAACCCATGTAACTTATAAATGTTTTTTGCAAAAAACATCTGCAATTTGTTTTGTTGAGTCGGTTTTTCTTACTGTCATGAAATGTGCATATTTGGTTAATCTTTCAACCACCACAAAAATTTTATCCTTCCCCTCAGACATGGGTAGCCCTTCAATGAAATCCATTGAAATTTCTTCCTATTTTTGTTCAAGAATATGTAGGGGATGAAGTAATCCTGGAGTCATAACATTTTCATTTTTATTCCTTTGAAAAATTTCACATTCGGAATCAAATCTTTGAATCTCCTTATTCATTGCTTTCCAATAGAATTATTGGCGTGTATTATAGTAGGTTTTGAAAAAACCCACATGTCCTGATGCTGGGGAGCTATGTGACTCCCTTAAAACTTTCATTTTAAATTTTGAGGATGGAATTAGGTAGATTCTATTCTTATACCATAAAATGTCTTTTTTCCATTCAAATTTGGGGTTTTGGCCGAAATTGTTAATTATGGTATTAGATTCAGGATCTTTGGCATACTCAACTTGAATCTCATCCAACCAATCTGGAATGATTATTGTTGTTGCATATGCGTTTACTTCCTCATCTTTTCGTGATAGTGCATCAGCAGCTACGTTGTCTTTCCCTTTTTTGTGTATTATTTCCATATCAAAGGTGGAAATTTTATCCATCCACTTTTGTTGTTTCGTGGACAATGTTTTTTGTCTTAGTAAGTATTGGATACTATTGTGATCAATATGTATCGAAAAAATGCTTCCTAAGAGATATTGTCACCATTTAGCTACTGCATGCATAATAGCTAACATTTCCTTATTATAGGTATATTTTAACTCTTCCTTTGTGTTGAGATTTCGACTTTGAAATGTTATTGGGTGGCCATCTTGCATTAATAATGCTCCTATTCCAATTCCTGATGCATCACATTATACTACAAAGGGTTTTGCAAAATTTGGTGTTGCTAATATAGGTGTAGACGCCATAACCCTTTTTAATGTTTCAAAACATTCTTGTGCATTGTTATCCCATTTGAAGGAATTTTTCTTTAATAGGTTTGACAAGGGTGTTGTTAAATGAGTGTAGTTCTTGATAAAAATTCGATAATAACCTGTTAATCCACGAAATACCCTTAGTTTTGATATGTTCTTTGGTTTGGGCCATTCTGTGATTGTCTTGATTTTTGCAGGGTCCACCTTGACTCCTTCTGGAGATATGACATGACCAAGGTATTCTACTTCTTCTTTACCAAAGGAACATTTTGATAGTTTTGCATAGAAATGATTTTTCTCTAAGAGAAAAAGTACTTGTTCTAAATGCTTCATATGCTCCTTCCAAGTTTTACTGTAAATAAGAATATCATCAAAGAAGACCAATACAAACTTCCTTAAGTAGGGGTGAAAAAGATGATTCATAGTTGTTTGGAATGTAGCTGGTGCATTGGTTAGACCAAACTTCATGAATTTAAACTCATAATGACCTTCGTGTGTTTGAAAAGCAATTTTTTGTACATCTTCTAATCTTACTCGAATCTGGTAGTACCCTGATCTTAAATCCAATTTTGAGAAGTATTTAGCTCCATGGAGTTCGTCTAGTAACTCATCTATGAAGGGTATAGGAAATTTATTTTTTATAGTTATTTTGTTTAACCCTCGATAGTCTATACATAGTCTGAAAGATCCATCCTTTTTCCGAACAAGTACTATTGGGGCTGCGTATGGGCTCCTTCTTGTCATAATAACCCCACATTTCAATAGGTCTTGAATTAGCCTTTCTATTTCCATCTTATGGTGGTGAGGATATCGATAAGGTCTAATATTAACTAGTTTTGAATCTGGCTTAACCTCGATTATATGTTCTATGTTTCTATTAGGTGGCAGCGTCATAAGTAAGGCTTGGAATACCTTGTCATATTTTTGGATTAATGTTTGAATCTATGGATGTTGAGACTTGACTATTTTTGTTGGTAATATCTCCATCTGATGACAGTGTGCCACGTAAGCTGGTGCTCCTTTTCGAATTAGTTTATCCATTTGTTGTGAGGATATAATTTGGGTGGGAGGCAGCTGGAATCCATATAATTTGTATTTTCTTCCTTCCCATTTGAATTTTATAAATTGTTTTTGGGGATTTGCATAATAGGTCCCTAGCATTTGTAACCATTGAATTACCAAGATGACGTTTACTCCTTCCAAGGGTACAGTGTAGAATCTAGATTCTAATTCGTAATCTGTTACTTGAAGCTTAATCTTGTGACATTTTCCTACGCCATCAATTTTTTTTCCATCTTCCACCATTACTCTTATATCCACAGTTGGATATACGAATAAATTTAGATTCTTTGCAACATTTACATCTATGAAATTATGGGTGCTCCATGTATCGACTAGAATGGTGACATTTTCTTTTTTTATGTGCCCTTTTAGTTTTAACGTTTGCAGTTGTGTTATCCCTGTTATTGCAGCCAAGGATATCTTGGGCATGGCCTCATCGGTTTCTGTATTGGGGGTCTCACCTTCCTCTTCAATTTTGTTATATGAATCACTGTTAGATGTGCTTGATTCTTTCTCTGCTTTACAAAAACATAATTTTTTATTGTTGCATTTGTGCCCAAGCGACCATTTGTCTCCACAATATCGGCATTTGTTTTCCCATTTTTTATTTGAGTCTTAATGACTGGCTTGACCTTCCCTCAAATGAGGTGGTAAATATTTGTTAGGTTTGTCTATATTGCATTTCTTTGTTCTATTGTCTGGATATTTATTTAACCTTTCTGGACTTGTGAATGTTGGTTTATTGAACTTGTTTTTTTGTTTTATTAGCCTTGCTGTGTGTCGTGCATCCTCGATTGTTTTAGGATTCCATAGTTTAATTTCACTACGAATGTAATCTTTTAGGCCACATATGTACATTTTGATGATTTGCTCATCCCTGAATCCATATTTCCTTGTTGCTAGAACCTCCCATTCGTGTGTATAATCGTTTACATTTCCCTTCTGTTTGAGATGTACGAACTTGTTATACAAGTCATCATCATCTTCGTCATGAAATATTTTAAGTAGGGTTGTTGTAAAATTCTTCCAGTGGAAGGAACAAGCATCACATTTCTTGGACCACCAAAGGTACCAATCATAAGCTTCTCCTTCTAGACTGTTTGAGGTTGTCATTACCTTCTCTTGTTCACCTAGCGGGGGGTTTGATTAAAAAATTCCATCCATTTTGTTTATCCAAACAACAACTCCTATATGGTCCTTGCCGTTGTACTTTGGTAACTCCTTTTTAAATTTCTGGTAATCTCTATCGTGGAATCTAGGTGTGTGTATAAGTCTCGAAAAATTTTCCTTTGGAATTTCCTGGTTCCCTTGATTTTCTGAATTTATTTCTGGTATTTCTGGACTTAGTGGTGATCTTCAATAAGCTAAGGGCTCTATGAATAAGGCCTCAACACGTTCTGTTAATTGTTCAATTTTTTCGCTATGTTCATCAAGTCTTCTTTTTGTTTCAGTTTTATCATTTTCAGAGAGCGCCAATAATATTTCACCTTGTTGTATTAACCGATCAATTTTGCTCTCAGTCTTGAGTAATTTATCATTTTTTTCATTCATGCCTTTTTGCATTTTTTTCACATTGTTAAGTCAGTACCTTACATCGTTGAATTCATCTTTGCATTTGTTCACGTTGGCCTTAAGTTCTTCGTTGTTGACCATCCTTGCGATTTTTTTATTTTTATTTTTTAAATTTAGATATATATTTATATTAATTTTATTTTATATTTATATATGTATATATAGATATTATATATATCATATATAATAAATTAACATAAGGTATATATTATAATTAATTCAATTTAATGAGGGAAGGATGGGCCATGACTTTGCAAGAAGTCATTATTGGTAGTCAAAGTCGGGAGGTAGGGACAAGGATGGGACGGGTTTGCTAGAGGTGTCAGGGTCTGCGGGGAAGTGGGTGGTCAGGGTAGTGTGTCGGGGAGGTTTGTGGGATATGTGTTGTGTAGGGGGGGGTCTGTAGGGTCGGAGAAAATGGGAAGGGGCCCTGTAGCATGGAAAAATGACGCGGCAGAGTGAAGAATAGGTTGCAATGAGGTGTAAAGAAGTAACATGTTGAAGTTTGCAACTGACAGTGGGTAACACGATGACAAGTAGGGTCCTAGTGAATGTGTTGGAGGAGTGGAATGGTGACTGTGTGGGGGTGTCGGGGAAGTGGTTTCAGGTGGAATGGAGGAGGGGTTGGTGTTGTGTGAGGGCACGAGGAATGTGAATTGTGGGAATGGTTATGAGAGCGGAAATGTTACAGAGCGGGGGATAATTATGGGTGGGGTTTTGAGAACTGGTACGGGTGGGGGGTTTAGGAACAGGGTGGGGGTGTGGGTTTAAGAATTGGGTACAGATGGGGTAAAATTAATGGGGAGAATGCACAGGTGGGGAAAATTTTAATGGCGGAAGCTGGATCAGAACAAAATCTCTGATACCACTGTAACATGAAAGTTGTTCTTCACTGAGAAATGAATATTTTTGAATATTAATATTTGATTGAATATGATAAGAAACGATGATTACACTACCTCATGACGGTTTCTATATAGCATTGACGGGTCATGAGGTGAGGAGGTATGTGCCTCTTGATGAAGAGGTACGTGCCTCTTGATTTAATTAAATGATATTAATTATTATTACAATTTATTATATTAATTATTATTATCATTTTTATGTTTGTAACACTGTCACATGATAGACCCTTTTTACTTATTTGAATTAAATAGGGACACAAGAGGATATAACCCTGGCCTCTTTTAGAGTTGACCGTGTTAAATGCAGTGGGGTTTTGGGTTTGTTATGCAGGTGAGGGGTGATAGAAAATCTTGTGATATATTCGATTTATCTAGCATGTCTAGGGTTTGCGAGTTGGTAAGAGAAATTATTGAGTAAAGCATTCCCCCACTTTTTCTCTGTTTGAAACATTAGGAGCATCCTAGATTAACTGGATGATCTCTGTAATTTTCATGACTAGATATGCATAGGCTAGTGAGAATGAACTGTATTAGAGGTAAGCAACAACCAGTCTGTCCCAAGGGAAGTCGACATCATAGCATGTGAGTAGGGCAAGATGAATTGATCTAGCAAGGAAGGGTAGGCCTCCAAATGAAGTGTTTTAAATTCCAAACTTTGAATCACCAAGAATGAAGATCCCTATACTGGGAAGAGAGTGCTACTCCTTCCTAATCATAGATTAAACTAATTAGAAAAATAAGTGAGGAGGAATTAGTTATTAGGGATGCATCACTATACCAGTTATGCTAATTGTTCATCTTTCACCATCCTCTGGGAAATCTGGTACTTGATTAGACTACTATTGGGATACTAGCACAACGTCCAACCGAGGCTTTTCAAAAGGCCTGATACTAAAGAGACATCCGTTACTAGATTTGGAAAGATGTTGCATAACAAGTTCTTTAACTAGGTGCTTTTGAATAATTCCCCTTTTAATCCAATTAGGCCAAGGAAGAATAGGTGACACCCAATTGTAGGTAAGATTAGGCATTTGAATATAGGGACTGGTAGGGGACCCATTTTTTTTAGATAGTGAGGGATAAATAAATGGGAGCTTGTTGTGCCTACAACTCTAGCTGTAAAAGCATTGATTATGCTTGTTGAAAATTGAAAAATAATGTAGAAGGACAAAAATTCTCTACCAACATAAACATGCAGATTTCACTATTCAACTAAGCTATTTTCCTCCCATCGCTCCCATATGATCTATTCAATCTACTTGCTAAGCTTATTTTGACTTTATGCACACCTCCCTTGTTTGTAAGTTATGCACATCGATAGCACTGTCTGACTTTTGGTACATTTGAAGGTGGTAAAAATAAATACAAAACTCATATACCAACAATTGAATTATGGATAACTTCAAGAACCAACCTAATGGAATCATTGTTTCGTAGAGTCTAAAACTACATGATACTACATAGATTCATGTGCCAAAATTCAACGTAGAGTTCACTTGCATGCAAGAAGAGGGACGAGTGATCAACAACACAACAAATTATGTTGATTTCTCTCTACATCCAATCTCCTCCTCAACAATCATCCTCCAACAAATTAAACCAATGAAATCTTTAAAACAATAAATATGAAGCATCCATGGTTCAAAGTGAGGAAGGACGCATTTGTCCTTGACTTTGAGTTTAAATTCATCCAGAGCAGAAGCAACAGTGGAGGCACAACATAGACAAAATTAGTCGATTTATTGTTATAGGCCATCAAGAACTATGAAAAACGGAAATCGAGAAGGGAAATGTTTAGGGTTGGCCAATAGAACGATGAACGCGATGGTCCCCCAACTGTACTGCCCTCCACAAAGCACAAGTGTAAGAATAAGTGAGGTATGGACAACATCAAGTTCCAATACAGAGGCATTCGACAACGAAGTTGGAGAAATGGACTAGCAAGAGCATCATATTCGTTAGCATACCATCAGGGAAGTGTTAGTCAAGTGGAAAGATACAACTCCAATAAATGCCACCTGGGAGCCCACTGACATTCTTCAACAATTTCCTGATCTCAAGCCTTGAGGACAAGGCTGATTTTAAGGGAGAGGGCATGTTAGGGACATAACCTACCTAACCCCTCAAGTGGGTAGAATAATATATTTCCATGTAATAAAGGTCAATATTAATAAGGCCTAGCAATAAGGAGGAATAAGTCAAATGTAAGAAGACCTAATAGAAGCTTCCGCTTCTAGAAGGATCTTCCTCTAGATTGTTCTTTTGGATAGATAGATTTAGTATAAATAGGAATAGAGGGTATGGGAAGTGGTGTCTTGGATATTATTGTAATAGAGTTGTGCTTTGCTAGAGGTTTCCCCCTCGAAGAGGCAAGTGAACATTGCTCTCAGTAATCAAAGTGCTCTTTCTGGTGTTATTTTGGTATTATTTTGGTATATTGTGGTATTGTTATGGTTATATCATTGTTTCTCTGCCATTTCTAGATAATTATTTATGTTCTGCATGCTATTTTATATCTGGAATACTACATTCCCCCTGAAAATTTGGTCCAGATGATGGCCAACTACAGGTGAACCAGTTGACCACGGACCTGCAACGAGGGTTCAAGGGAACCAGTTGATCGAGAAGAAGACAAAATCATTCTCCCTAGCCCTACCCTTTTGGAAACACGAATAGTTGTCAAACTTTGAATGCACATTTCTTTCCTATAGCAAGGTTCTGACTTTACTATTCATTTTGATCTAGACAGACATTAGCTCGAACTATGTATTAGTAACATCTCTCGATCCACGTCTTACTTTCTCGGGTGGTAGGTACTAGTTCCTCACTGGCTTGACTCTGTTGAATCCTAACAGTTCCTCCAGGTGGAAATAGCCCGAGGAAGGAGTGTATCATCTCTACTATCGCTGCTAAGATATCTATCTCTCTGCCCATCTATTTGCTAAATAATAATATTTTCCCCATTCCTTGCTTCCTTTTATAATGTCTTCGTCAATATTTGTTGAAGTATGATGATGAGGAAATGATGTCCTTAATGTTGTCCTACTTGAATCTTCTCTTTTAGAAAAGACACGGTCGTCATTAATCACTTGGGTTTCGTATGATCTCGCATGAATTGGTGATTCACATTTTAACTTTGCCTTGTCATCTTTCCCAAGTCATCCAATACTCATAGGTTGTATGCTTCGTGTGAGTAGTGATATGGTTGTCGTTTGTTTAGATCTCGAGCGTGACAATCTGCGTTTGCTTGCTTAACTATCTTTTCCATTAATCTTTAGATACCTAAAAAGCCAAAGCAATTATTAGCCATCGTACAACAATAACTAATTTCAACCTAAGTATGTCCTCTACTTATCTGAAATTCCCTGTACTTTACTGCATTTCTTCTACTGCAGGGATATTATATGTGTGAGAGGTCAAGTTGGGTGATATGCTTATGGGATCAATCTTGTCATCTATTGTTTGCGTGCAGGTTGGTAACATGTATCTACGTGAGTAGCTTTGCGGGGATGAGAGTAGGTTTATGGGTAGGAGGTTATATGTTATGCATGGTGAGCTCATCCGATGGGTTAACGGATTGCGGGGCTTCGACGTTACATGATTTTGGTTGCTAATGTTTCTAGGATGAAAAATCTTGCGAGCGATTACCCACGAAGATTCTCCCCAATGTACTAGGCACGTGGTTTGTGGGTTCACAGGTGAATCTTTAGATCAAACAGTTCACAGGTTTTGCTCGCGATGCGATCTTGAGAAGATTTCATGGTGTTTTAGGGTCATGGTTTGCAACACAAAGGTGAGATATGTTTTAGGGTGTCACTTCCTTTGTAATAAATAGGCTCACACCTTTTAGTACTACGAAGGGTGGGGTCCACGATGGTGGGATCCATAGGGAAAGTTATGTGGAGTGCAAGCTTGCAGGTATTTGGCATTTTATGGTTTAGGATTCTTTGTGTTTTTTGTAGGGGCATGCACGAGCATGCTATCAGGGTGGTGTTCGCGGATATGCAACCTCATGGTGAGGTACATGTGTAGATAACATGGAGTTTTAGCAAACAACCACATTCCTGCGGGTGCGAGCCAATAGAAGGAGTTCAAAATTGATCCTTGTTAATGGTCTTTCTAAGTCCGTGGGAGGACTTGTGTAAACTTGGTTCGAATAATCACGTTCCTCCTTAGACAATCTTGTTGTTCTTCAGTTTGCAGAATATACTCCTTTGCATATTGTTAGGGGTGTCTGCTTCTTGCATTCAAATGCGTCATATTACTCGGGAAGAAAGGGGGTCTTCTCATTTCTGCACAGTCAGAGGAAAATGTGAGTGCATCGTTATACAAATAAAAAATAATTCCCATCTATGTTCAATTCAACTAATCCGATTGAAAACTGCTCATGAAAATGGGTTCCCCTTGGTCTGTCACATGACTGGCCCTTTTTACTTATTTGAATTAATTAGGGACACAAGAGGATATAAACCTAGCCTCTTTTAGAGTTGACCGTGTTAAATGCACCGGGGTTTTGGGTTTGTTATGCAGGTGAGGGGTGATAGAAAAACTTGTGATATATTCGATTTATCTAGCATGTCTTGGGAGTGCGAGTCAGTAAGAGAAATTCCTGAGTAAAGCTTTCCCCCACTTTTTCTTTGTTTGAAACATTAGGAGCATCCCAGATTAAGTGGATGATCTTTGTAATTGTCATGACTAGATATGCATAGGCTAGTGAGAATGAACTGTATTAGAGGTAACCAATGACCAATCTGTCCCAAGGGAGGTCGACATCATAACATATGAACATGGTAAGATAAATTGATCTGGTAAGGAAGGGTAGGCCTCCAAATGAAGTGTTTTAAATTCCAAACTTTGAATCACCAAGAATGAACATCCCTATACTGGGAAGAGAGTGCTACTCTTTCCTAATCATAGATTAAACTAATTAGAAAAATAAGTGAAGATGAATTAGTTATTAGGGATGCATCACTATACCAGTTATGCTAACTGTTCATCTTTCACCATCCTCTGGGAAATTTGGTACCTGATTAGACTACTATTGGGATACTAGCACAACGTCCAACCAAGGCTTTTCAAAGGGCCTGATACTAAAGAGACATCGATTACTAGATTTGGAAAGATGTTGCATAACAAGTTCTTTAACTAGGTGCTTTTGAATAATTCCCCTTTTAATCCAATTAGGCCAAGGAAGAATAGGTGACACCCAATTGTAGGTAAGATTAGGAATTTGAATATAGGGACTGGTAGGGGACCCATTTTTTTTTAGCTAGTGAGGGATAAAGAAATGGGAGTTTGTTGTGGCAACAACTCTAGTTGTAAAAGCATTGATTATTCTTGTTGAAAATTGAAAAATAATGTAGAAGGACACAAATTCTCTACCAATAGAAACATGTCGATTTCACTATGAAACTAAGCTATTTTCCTCCCATCGATCATGTATGATCTATTCAATCTATTTGCCAATCTTGTTTTGACTTTATGCACACCTCCCTTGTTTGGAATTTATGCACATCGATAGCGTTGTCTGACTTCCTGTACATTCGAAGGTGGTAAAAATAAATACAAAACTCCTATGCCAACAATTGAATTATGGATAACTTCAAGAACCAACCTAATGGAATGACTATTTCGTAGAGTCTAAGACTACATGATACTACATAGATTCATGTGCCAAAATTCAACATAAAGTTCACTCGCATGCAAGAAGAGGGAAGAGCGATCGACAACAAAACAATTTGTGTCAATTTCTCCCTACATCCAATCTCCTCCTCAACAATCATCGTCCAACGAATTAAACCAATGAAATCTTCAAAAAAATAAATATGAAGCATCCATTGTTCGAAGCGAGGAAGGAAACATTCGTCCTTGACTCTGAGTTTAAATTCATCCAGAGGAGAAGCAACAATGGAGGCACAACATAGATGAAATTAGTCAATTTATTGTTATAGGCCATCAAGAACTATGAAAAATGGAAATCGAGAAGGGAAATGTTTAGGGGTTGGCCAATAGAACGACGGACACGACAATCCCCCAACTGTACTGCCCTCCATGAAGCACAAGTGTAAGAATAAGGGAAGTATGGACAACAACAAGTTCCAATACAAAGGCATTCGACAACGAAGTTGGAGAAATGGGGTGCAGAGATCAATTTGCCCAAGAAACAAACAAGACGGTGGCTGGGCACATTTGCTACAACCAAGACAAGACACAAATGTTGTCGATCAAGTAGTTGGGCCTATAGGTGAAGCACTCTAAAAACAAATCACACGTGGCAAATCGTAATAGGTTAAATAAAAGAAACACTTGGATGATTGCAAGTGGTTCTCATGGACGACGAAGGGTGGAGGGAAAGTGTCCCCTTAAAAGAATTCCTTCGAAGTAATAAAATACATCACAATGAATGAAGATAGAGTTTTTAATGTTTTTGTTCACAACTATAACCTACTTTTATCCTATTCAACTTACAATGAAAGCTTTGAATTTCAAACAATAATACACTAATAAATAAAATATATTAATTTCAAACATCTTAATGATTATTGTTTTAGGAGTTTTTTAGAAAATTTCAACTTAAATAATTTATCAATTTAAAGATAACATACTCAAAACATTATAGTAGTAGAAAGTTGAAAATCAAAGTTCACAAAATGCTATAAACCTATATTATTGCACTAAGAGTAGTAAGGTGCTCGATGAGACATACTCTACAACACTGTATGGGAGAGATGTCTTCACGTTTACATTATGTTACTTTTTTTTTCCGTAAATTCCAGAACTATTCTATTAAAACTACAGTAAAAATACAGACAAAAAAACAACGATGAATTGTGGGGAGATCAGTCCGAGAAGTTTGATAGTAACAACTTGGAAAATGAGGTTTGCCCAAGCTGAGAAACCAGGCTTAATGAAGCTTGACAAACATGCCTTCCCTTTGAAGGGAAACTAGGCTCACAAAAAACATTTAAAATATTTGACGATGTATTTGCTGTCATGAAAACATAGACTAAACTAGACTGTAAAACCTGAAAATAAACAAGAGCTTGGGAATTAAACAAGCTTGCCAGGAACACTTGGAGGGCCATTTGGAGGGAGCTCTTCCACAACGGGGCAGCCACCAAAATCACTGTCACTAGAAGAGCTGGTGTTGTCTGAGCTTGGTTCTTTGATTGGTGGACCAACACTTTTGATGGCGGGGGCCGTTTGTGTGCTTTGCTTGCCCACATCAATGGCGTTCAATGCCCACATCCCTTGCATGCACTCCATCATCCTTTGTCTCTGCAGGAGCCAAGGTAGAGTGGGTGGTGAAGTAAATGCCCATCGCCTCGAGGTAAGCAGAGCTTTAATGCACATGCAGGGAAGGAGAGGTGGAGTCCCCGTGTCCATTTGAACGCGCTTCAGAGAGAGTCGTGATAGTCGCTAAGTGGAGAGCACCCCATCCAAATTAAATAAAAAATAAATAACTATGTATATACATATATACACAAACACATCTAAAATATTAAACCAATCCAAAAAAGATAAAATTTCTTAAAATGTATTTTTTATCATTTAATATAAAAAAATTAATACTTAACATACACTTTAAGAAATTTAATTTTCTTTAATATTCAATAAATCTAAACTATATAAATCATCACTCATATAATTTATAATAAATACGAACACTTTCAACTTGCATATAATTTATAATAAATAAGAATACTTAAAACTTACATTCATCATAAACGTAAAACGAAAAAACACTCCGAGCATATAATTTGAATTTAAAGTACACATAAAACATGAAATTCCAAACCTGTCATTACGCACTGCCACTGATGCACGTAAAGGTGAAATTCCAAATTCCAAACCTGGGACCGACGCACCACCAGAATAGAATCATTTAATGCTATGGCGACCCAGTTTTAAATACAGAAAGTTATATATATATATATATATATATATATATAATAGTTGGAAATAGTTGGTCAACCATCATTGATATTTATGTAAGTCATTCATCAATAATGATTTGACATTTTTTACTTCATTTGAAGTGTTGTATAATTATCTATTATTTGGAATTGTTGTTTGGAATTGTTGTTGTTTAATTGAATGTTTTATATTTTGTTTCTTTTTTAAATTTGGTTACATAAATTTATATGAAATTATTATTTTTTGTTTTTTTAATTTTTTTTTAATATAAAAATGGATTTAACACGTTGAAAAATTGTTTGGGTACTAGGATTATATAGAAATAATCACTCAAATTTATCGATATAACAATTTCTCAAAAATATCCCAAAAAAAACAACCAAAAAATAGAACTTTTAAACTAAGACCTTGAAATTTGGGTCTTTCCAATCTCTTACCTGCCATACTTAAAAATTGAGTTAAATTTATATATAATATAACTGAATATTGAGCAGAGTTCTCAATTTTATATTGTCCACTGCTTAGATTAATAGTTCTATCCTTTCATTATTTTTGTTATATTTTTTAATGAATTTTTTATTCAAATTTAGTTAAAAATTGTTGAAATTGTGAATTTCAGTTATAAAATTTACATAATTTTAGTGTTCTAAATTTTTTTCATGAACTAAATTCTTTTATGCATTTAAAACTGCAATTTAAATAACCAAAAACTACAATTTCATCAACAATTATATCACCATATTCTAAATTCTAATAATAATTACCCAAAATAATAAAAAAACTACAAACCTTGATACGATACCTCCTCCACCGGATAGACTTAATTTAAAAACTATTTTGATATATATATAATATTATATTTATATTTAATACAATTTTTATTCTATGTGAAATAAGAAATACTCAAATCATATTAAAATTGTTTTCAAATCTGTCAATTTTTTTTTCTCAAGATCAATTGCCATTTCATTATTGAAAATTTTAATTGTAAAACAGTACCTCAAGTTTTAAGTTATTTTATCTCACAAACAATTTAAATACCATTTATACAACACCAACGCCCTCTTACAATTATATATATTTACATAACCACTCTACTTAACGTGTAATATTAAGTCAACGCATCATTCATACTCCACCCACTTCATCACGTCCCTATCCGCTGACAACTTCAAAATTCAAACCACGCGAATCCAAAGAATGACCCACCATCCAATCACTCTCTTGTCCATAACACTGCGATGAATTTTAATCACCCCAGACAACATAAATGACAATTGAATTCGTCCAGGCTTCCGAGCTTTGCGTATATCGCCGCGAATCCCAGATGTTTGGGTTTTGAACTTGAGCTTGTTGCTCACAATGTACCTAATTTTTCACCAAATCCTTGCAAATTGTAGTAGCCTTCTTCGTCGTTCTGACACAGGCTTCTGTCTCCCTGGCATCAGTTTTGTAAGTCATTGATTTCTGTTTTCTTTTTATTCGATCGAATGCACAACCCCAAGAAGTTTGCTTTGAATGGGAATGAAGATGTTGGGTATAGTCTACACAGAATGCTTTCTTCTTCAGTTCTGGAATTCGAACGTTGGGTATAGATAAAATTCAAAAAACTGTGGGAGTTCAATATAAGATAAAATTAATAAGGAAATGGATCGAAATAGCAGGTATTATAGTGGGGCTTATAGTCCTTCAGGGTCCAATCACTACCCCGATTCTGAATATCCCCACAATTACTCACCACATTTTCCGTACCCACCCCCTCCCCCAGGACCACCAAGTTCTTGGGCTGATCCTCACTTGCATCCTGCCTATCCCCCACCTTCCCCTCAAACCCATTACTCCCCCACTCAATCTATTCCAGTGGGGTGGCCACCCTCTGCATCTTTTCCCCAAAGTTTGTATCCTTACCCCCTTCAGGAGAATATTCATTATGATAGCTCATACTACCAGTACCACCATCAAACTTCTGATTCCTATACTCAATTTGGTCATTCATCATCTATCCTGCATTCTGAAATTGATCACCAAAGTGGCAGCTTGCCAAACTATCACTCACAGAGTCCTCATGTCAAAACAGATGCACCCCCCAGCTCTTCTACATCGGCATCGTTGTACCCATTGAATGACTTAATATCTGGGATGCGATTATCGGACTGCCCCCGACCCCTTGATTCATCATTGCCTGAAGGTTCTTTCCACAAGCCTTCTGTGATGCCATGTCAATCTTACCACAGCGACTCTTCCAGTCCCTCTTTTTCCAGCAATGATGGATATTTTTCAGGCTATCCATTTCAGCATGGACAGCATTCAATTGATTCTGATGACAGCATATGTTCTGATTCTTCGCTGGCATTAATTGCGTCGCAAGATTATGAAAAACTTCAGTGTGTTCCATTTGGTACTTCGGCAATGTCACTTAGAGTTGTCCTGTTACACGGAACTCTAGATGTATGGGTCTATGAGGCCAAAAACTTGCCCAACAGAGACCTCTTCTCGGAGAATTTGCGGCAAGTAATTACAAAGACAGTTTCTAGAAAACTGTCTGACAAAATAGAAGAACACATCTCTCATCAAAAACCAATAACAAGTGATCCATATGTGTCAGTCTGCCTTTCAAGTGCAGTAGTTGCCAGGACCCGGGTGATTAGCAATGATCAAGATCCTGTATGGACACAACATTTCTCTATTCCTGTTGCACACAGTCTTGCAGATGTTTTATTTGTAATCAAGGATAATGATTTCTTTGGTTCTCAACTTATTGGTACTGTCGCAATACCTGCGGAGAGAGTTATCTCTGGTCAGAGGATCGAAGACTGGTACCCTGTGTTGGGCCCCAATGGAAAGGCTTGTAATGTGGGAGCCGCACTTAAACTCTCAATCCAATTTTTCCCAGTAGAATATCAGTCCTTGTACAGATTTGGGATTGGTGCTGGACCTGATTATGTCGGTGTGCCCAACACATACTTTCCTCTTAGAAAAGGTGGGAAGGTTACTCTGTATCAGGATGTTCATGTGCCTGATTATCTCCTTCCTGCTATCAAACTTGATCATCAAGTTATGTATAAACATGGAAAATGTTGGCAGGACATTTGTGAAGCTATTCTACAAGCTCGGCGTTTGATATATATTGCTGGGTGGTCTGTAAATCACAAGATTAAGCTGGTCCATGGAGGCAGCAACCCAAATTTGCTTCCCTCTGACCACAGATTGGGAGACCTTCTCAAGTTAAAATCACAAGAAGGTTTACGGGTGCTATTGCTTGTCTGGGATGACCCTACTTCAGTGGACATCCTTGGGTTCCACAAGGTAAGCTTGATTAGATAGAAAGCTGTATCATCATTCAATAAAGATATCCTGTCATGCATGTACACGGATTTTTTGTTCAAGTGAAACGACTGCAAATATTGATATCTGGTGGTATCCCATCTTCTATCTGATACATTTGTGGAAATTTGCACAGGAAGGTGTTATGAAAACACATGATGAAGAAGCCCGCAGATTCTTCAAGCACTCAAATGTTCAAGTCTTGCTATGCCCTAGATATGCTGACAAAAAAAATAGTTGGGTCAAACAAAGGGTAAAATAACCTTTGTCATGAAATTCATTTATCTTTAAACTTTTCATTAGATTTTGTTCTTTGGAAATGACAACAAATGCAGGGAATTCGTTTAAAGCAAAGATATTTTGTTTATCATGCAAAGATATATAGTTCCGTCTCTTTAACTTGATTTGTGTCAAATTCCAGGCAATGCAAAACGATCCTAAAACCTGTTAAGGTGATTTACGACTTCTATTCATCTTCCGTTGGATAACAATAATAGCAAACCATGCAATAAATGGGCCCTAGGCGGATTTGGGTATTTGGGATGCCTTTCAGCTTTTATATTATTATTCCATAATAAACTAGGATTACAGGCTCATGTATAGACCAACTCCAGGTTCAGGTCCCGGGTTCTAGGCCTAGTGGTCCAATTCACAAAACAGCGATCTAAACAAATAGGAAATATTGAATCATTAGCAAAATGGTTATCTAAGACCTCCTTATCCCCAGGAATTTGAATCCTTTAGATTTTCCCCTGCATCCTTGCTGACTCCAACAAATACTCAAGTGCATCAACAACTAACACATATAAATATGGAGCTAAAGGACAACCTTACTGAATGGAGAGGAATGCATCCAGAGAAAACTCCATTCACTGTAACAAAGGTCGAGGCTTCGGAAAAGAATTACGTACCATCTCATTGAATTTGGACCTAAACCTAAGCCACTGTAGTATGAAACTTCAGTTCACTCTATCATGGGTTGTATCAAAGTCAATTTTTAAGGTCAAATAATCCTTATTAGATTCCCTGCCCCCCTAATACACTCCCACACAATGATCACTATGTCGAGAATGAATCTCCCTTGAACAAACCTAGTCTGCTCTGATTTAACAATTGTTTTTGAAATGATACTTTTTATATTCACATAAATATACTTACATTAGCAAAGTTAAAAGAAAGCGGAAGGGTATATACAGTGGCACTTATGTCCTCTTCCTCAAGGCTACTAAAGAAAAAATAAAGTCAGAATATGCATTAAGCTCTAACAGCTTGGCATCTTTGATAAGCAAGAAACCTTTAGCCAACAGTTGCATGTGTACCTCCTCCACATATGAGGGAAAGCAGACAAAGAGCTGACCTCATTCTCAAAATAAATTTACAGTAAATTTTCCAAAGGACAAACAATGCAGAAATCCTCATACAGTGCTAGATGCCACTGAAAGAAGAGCGAACCAAAGACTTTGGAGTCACCAAAGAGAACTGCACAAACTGTGTTGCAACTCTTTGAATCCTTAATGCCAAATCTTTTGCAATGATTTTGTATGAGATGTTGAATAGAGTAATGGGCCTCTATCCACTGATGGAATTTCTGGCGACATTCTTAGGAATGAGATTAATAAGCCCCTCGTTGAGGAATTCGGAAAGCCTCCCTTCTCTTAAGATTTATTGAGCCATTCTGAATAGATCCTCTCCAACTGTATCCCACATAGCTTTATAAAATTCTCACGGGAGACCATCCAAGTCGGGGGACTTCCGATTCTTCATTTTGGAGAGACTGGAAAAAGGCTCTTCTTTTGAGATTTAACTGATCAACACTTATCTCTCAAAAGAACCGACTTTGATGGGGATAACCCTATTGCACCCAGTCTACCCTCCTCCACCTGTTCTAAGTGACGATAAGGAGCACAAATATTTGTAAGTGAAGGTCGAATATACTCTTGATTTCCTATAAATCCTCTTCCGGCATTCCATCAAGTTTCCACAAATCAGGAATTATCTCAAAGAGATTCTCCATGTTTAAGCAGTCAAAATAGAACTTGGAGGGCTCATCACCCTCTTTTATCCACTGCAGCCTTGCTCTAACTTGTGCGCGTCTGGCTTTATATTCATCCTCACAACTAATCATATGCTCGAATTTGGCCACCTCTGCCTGGATTCGAGAATTAATTGGCTTGCTTTTTAAAATTTATATTACACCCAATACTGGCTTAGACAATGTGCGCAAAGTAGTAAGCCGAAATCATCGTAACAAAAAATTAATCTAAGCATGCCATAACTTATGAGTTATCACAATAATATGGAATGTCTGTTGGGTTACAAGTGTGTGTGCGAGAGAGAAGGAAACATCATTTAATATGTTTTTTTGGTTGCTGCTATTTGCTCATATTTTGTTATTTTCACTTGTAGGAAGTGGCCACTATCTTCACACATCATCAAAAGACAGTGCTTGTTGATTCAGAAGCTGTAGGCAGTAGAAGAAAGATTACAGCATTTCTTGGAGGACTTGATCTTTGTGATGGACGTTATGATACTCCAGAACACCATTTGTTTCGAACTCTAGGAACTGTTCACAAGGATGACTATCGTAACCGAACTTTTACGGTAAACTTATATTTGACAGTTTGGTTTGTGTTAATCAAGATAATTTCAAGTGTTTGTGTTGATTAACTCAAAAGAAAAGCGATATGTAATGTTCTTTTGCCAGTTTGTTATTTCTTAGTTGGAGAATTAACACAATTATCATGTAGGGATTTTTTTAATATACCTTCTACATTGATCTATAGAAAATAGTAGGTCATCCACATCGAGCTTATTTAATATTCACCGAAAGGAAATTGGTTTATCATCAGGATACTTACTTCATAAATAATAATGATAATAATCTAATTTTAAGGTCACGACCAAGCAAGATTCCAAATTGGTGTATGAGAACTGATCTTGCACAACGAATAATAAACCCAATACCACCTATTTAGCAAATGAGAAATTAGGAAAATTAACAAGAAATATATTTTTTGCCTCTGCTAGAACAAGTTTTCGAATGCACAAAAAAGAAATATCAAGAAAGCTGAAATTAAACAGAACAATCTTTGGAAAAGTGATTACCAAAATGATAATAGGCTGCATGCTTTTTTCTACAAATTGGTAGATGGTCTTTTGTATTTTCTTCACCATTTAATTCAACTTCTCTTGGATTGCTTACGAAGCTGCACAAAATCTGAAATTTTTAGCTATGTATTTGTTATTCAGTGACAAAAAAACAGCTAGCTATTCTTTTTTTCTACGAGTGTCTTCAAATAGTTTTTTCTTTGACATTCCATCTGTTAACTCCTGTACCTGCAAGTAAAATGAGAGGACAGATCAGATTGTTTCAAAGTGATTCTACCCTTGTTCCTGCCCCGAGAAAGTGCCTTCCATTAAGATAATTAGGGCATAACTCCTAGGGAGGATCGTTGCCTATTGTTTACTTCCATAATGAAAGGAAGCAGAGGTGCAGAATATGCTTCCTGCACTCATCAATGAGAGAAGATTGTGCAGAAAATAAAATAAATAGTTGCAGCAAACACATAAGACAGGAACAACAAACTGTTAAACAATGACTTCCTGGGGAAAATCCTTTTCAAGAGAAAACCCCCACACTCCAAAGCGAGAGCTCAATTTATTATTCAGCAACAGGTTATAACTTATAAATTTATAATACATTTACAGAGCTGCACTCTAAAGTTTAAACAGGAGTAATTAGCAGCTTTTAGCACTTCCAAGAATTCACTGCTCTCATACGATACAAACGCTTAATATATAGCATCCTTCAGTACTTCCAAGAATTTACCGTTATCATACAATACAAGCGCTCAATATATAGGCATAACTCCATGCATCGATTGCTCCTCATGCAAGACACATTGCATGCATTGATTGCTTGCATGCATGCATTGAGTGGGTTGCATACATGCCCACATACATGAGTTATATGTATTTCTTGAGTGGGTTGCATGCGTGCCTTCTTTGAGTGAATATGCTGAGTTTGCATGCATGCCCACATGCACGAGTCACATGCACACATGCATTCAAGGTGTATGACACACCTCCCTTAACACTCTCCCACTTGTCATATACCTTGCTAGAGCGTAAGGGAGAATGCATCAAACTGTGAACTAGTTGCTAGGGGCTGTGAGGTCCATAGGTTTACAATGCCACCTGAACTTATTCATGCTCACCAACTTCGTCAATGCATCTACTGTTGATATTATGGTAGCTGCGGGAGGTACTTACCTCCACGTGTAAACCTGACGAGAATAGAATACTCCGGAAAGCAAGAAGAAACCCTAATGAGTTGGCTAATAACCCTAGAAGACATGTCAGCTCAAGAGGATAATTTATATTAGGTTATTAGCCTCCAAGAGAAGAAGTCGGCCAGAAGAATTAATATATACTGAACAGATAGATACCCAAAATGAGAAGTCGGCTCAGGTAGTTAGCCAGAATTAGTATAAATACAGGAGGCCATTTCTCATTCTGGTAGGCAGTCTCAGAATTGTAGAGCAACACTTGTGCGCACTGCAGTGCCCAGTTTTGTGCACAGGTTTGAGGAGAGCTGCCATTGCAGCTGTTGCAGCTAGCAAATCACGTTTGGCTTGGACTATCTCTTGGTTAGGGTTTGGACTATCTGATTAGCTCTTGTTGGTGCGCTATCCTTGGAGAAAGGTGTGCTACCCTTTGTTTGGCTATCTAGCCTAGGGTTTGCTTTCGGAGTGATTCTTTGTCAAGGTTAAGGTGCTCGGAGGGTGGCTTCGGCCTATGGTTGTGTGACAATAGCGATATTGTCAATGGTCAAACGAGCACATCCATTATATTCTAACAGGTTATGGGCCCACACCTCCTTCATTCAGTCTAACCGCTGGAAGGAAACATAGCCATAAAGATATTAAGCTCGTTAAAGAACTACCGCTAGGGTTTCTAGCAGGAGCAGTCACCATAGCACTACCGCTAGGGTTATTAGCAGGTGCAGTTGCAGAAACCCTAATTCTCTTGTTGAGGCACCTTAAATGAAGGGATTGACCTAATCTCTGGATAGATCCGTGCGCCCTAGCCTAGCGCATCTCTTGGTACTCTCAGAAATCCAAGACGTGAAGTTTGAGCTTTTGGTCAAATCTAGGGTTGACCAAGTCAAAGCCATGACTTACTCCATGAAGTCAGAAAACAAGTTAGATGGAGCTTCTAACTTCAGAGTGTGGAAGACAAGGATTGACCTCATCCTTGCCAAGAATAAAGTGCTGGATATCGTAAAAGGAAAGATTGTGAAACCAGAGTTTGAAGAAGGAAAAGAGAAAGAACCGCAGAACGTTGCAGTTATGGAAAAGTTCAAAGACGGTGACATCAATGCCATGAGTATCATAGTGGACTCTATAAA
>SNQJ01S0039049.1:106370-122099 GCA_010110895.2 Picea sitchensis | reverse complement strand
TGTTTTATGTGTCCTTTAAATTCAAATATATGCTTGGAGTGTTTTTTCGTTTTACGTTTATGATGCATGTAAGTTTTAAGTATTCTTATTTATTATAAATTATATGCAAGTTGAAAGTATTCGTATTTATCATAAATTATATGAGTGATGATTTATATAGTTTAGATTTATTGAATATTAAAGAAAATTAAATACATTAATTTTTATGGAATAGATTTATATAGTTTAGATTTATTAATTTTTTTATATTAAATGATAAAAAAAATACATTTTAAGAAAAAAAATTGGATTGGTTTAATATTTTAGATGTGCTTGTGTATATATGTACATATATAGTTATTAATTTTTTATTTAATTTTTTGTTGTCGCGTAAAGTAACATAATGTAACTTGGATGGGGTGTTCTCCACTTAGCGACCATCACGACCCTTTCTAAAGCACGTTCAAATGGACACGGGGACTCCACCTCTCCTTCCCCGCATGTGCATTAAAGCTCTGCTTACCTCGAGGCGATGGGCATTTACTTCGCCACCCACTCTACCTTAGCTCCTATAGAGACAAAGGACGATGGCGCACATGCAAGGGATGTGGGCATTGAACGCCATTGATGTGGGCAAGCAAAGCACACAAACGGTTCCTGCCATCAAAAGCGTCGGTCCACCAATCAAAGAACCAAGCTCAGACAACACCAGCTCTTCTAGTGACAATGATTTTGGTGGCTGCCCCGTTGTGGAAGAGCTCCCTCCAAATGGCCCTCCAAGTGTTCCTGGCAAGCTTGTTTAATTCCCAAGTTCTTGTTTATTTTCAGGTTTTACAGTCTAGTTTAGTCTATGTTTTCTTGACAGCAAATACATCGTCAAATATTTTAAATGTTTTTTGTGAGCCTAGTTTCCCTTCAAAGGTAAGGCATGTTTGTCAAGCTTCATTAAGCCTGGTTTCTCAGCTTGGGCAGGCCTCATTTTCCAAGTTGTTACTATCAAACTTCTCGGACTGATCTCCCCACAATTCATCGTTGTTTTTTTGTCTGTATTTTTACTGTATTTTTAATAGAATAGTTCTGGAATTTACGAAAAAAAAAGTAACATAATGTAAACGTGAAGACATCTCTCCCATACAGTGTTGTAGAGTATGTCTCATCGAGCACCTTACTACTCTTAGTGCAATAATATAGGTTTATAGCATTTTGTGAACTTTGATTTTCAACTTTCTACTACTATAATGTTTTGAGTATGTTATCTTTAAATTGAAAAATTATTTAAGTTGAAATTTTCTAAAAAACTCCTAAAACAATAATCATTAAGATGTTTGAAATTAATATATTTTATTTATTAGTGTATTATTGTTTGAAATTCAAAGTTTTCATTGTAAGTTGAATAGGATAAAAGTAGGTTATAGTTGTGAACAAAAACATTAAAAACTCTATCTTCATTCATTGTGATGTATTTTATTACGTCGAAGGAATTCTTTTAAGGGGACACTTTCCCTCCACCCTTCGTCATCCATGAGAACCACTTGCAACCATCCAAGTGTTTCTTTTATTTAACCTATTATGATTTGCCATGTGTGATTTGTTTTTAGAGTGCTTCACCTATAGCCCCAACTACTTGATCGACAACAATTGTGTCTTGTCTTGGTTGTAGCAAGTGTGCCCAACCACCGTCTCGTTTGTTTCTTGGGCAAATTGATCTCTGCAACCCATTTCTCCAACTTCGTTGTTGAATGCCTTTGTATTGGAACTTGTTGTTGTCCATACTTCCCTTATTCTTACACTTATGCTTTGTGGAGGGCAGTACAGTTGGGGGATTGTCGTGTCTGTCGTTCTATTGGCCAACCCCTAAACATTTCCCTTCTCAATTTCTGTTTTTCATAGTTCTTGATGGCCTATAACAATAAATTGACTAATTTCATCTATGTTGTGCCTCCATTGTTGCTTCTCCTCTGGATGAATTTAAACTCAGAGTCAAGGACGAACGTTTCCTTCCTCGCTTCAAACAATGGATGCTTCATATTTTTTTTTTTAAGATTTCATTGGTTTAATTCGTTGGAGGATGATTGTTGAGGAGGAGATTGGATGTAGGGAGAAATCGACACAAATTGTTTTTTTGTCGATCGCTCTTCCCTCTTCTTGCATGCGAATGAACTTTATGTTGAATTTTGGCACATGAATCTATGTAGTATCATGTAGTCTTAGACTCTACGAAATAGTCATTCCATTAGGTTGGTTCTTGAAGCTATCCATAATTCAATTGTTGGCATAGGAGTTTTGTATTTATTTTTACCACCTTCAAATGTACAGGAAGTCAGACAGTGCTATCGATGTGCATAAATTCCAAACAAGGGAGGTGTGCATAAAGTCAGAACAAGCTTGGCAAATAGATTGAATAGATCATACGTGAGCGTTGGGAGGAAAATAACTTAGTTTCATAGTGAAATCTGCATGTTTCTGTTGGTAGAGAATTTGTGTCCTACATTATTTTTCAATTTTCAACAAGCATAATCAATGCTTTTACAACTAGAGTTGTTGCCACAACAAGCTCCCATTTCTTTATCCCTCACTAGCTAAAAAAAAATGGGTCCCCTACCAGTCCCTGTATTCAAATTCCTAATCTTACCTACAATTAGGTGTCACCTATTCTTCCTTGGCCTAATTGGATTAAAAGGGGAATTATTCAAAAACACCTAGTTAAAGAACTTGTTATGCAACATCTTTCCAANAAATCCAGTAATCGATGTCTCTTTAGTATCAGACCCTTTGAAAAGCCTTGGTTGGACGTTGTGCTAGTATCCCAAAAGTAGTCTAATTAGGTACCAAATTTCCCAAAGGATGGTGAAAGATGAACAATTAGCATAACTGGTATAGTGATGCATCCCTAATAACTAATTCATCCTCACTTATTTTTCTAATTAGTTTAATCTATGATCAGGAAGGAGTAGCACTCTCTTCCCAGTATAGGGATGTTCATTCTTGGTGATTCAAAGTTTGGAATTTAAAACACTTCATTTGGAGGCCTACCCTTCCTTACCAAATCAATTTATCCTTCCCTGTTCATATGTTATGATGTCGACCTCCCTTGGGACAGACTGGTCATTGGTTACCTCTAATGTAGTTCATTCTCACTAGCCTATGCATATCTAGTCATGACAATTACAAAGATCATCCACTTAATCTGGGATGCTCCTAATGTTTCAAACAAAGAAAAAGTGGGGGAAAGCTTTACTCAGGAATTTCTCTTACTGACTCGCACTCCCAAGACATGCTAGATAAATCGAATATATCACAAGTTTTTCTATCACCCCTCACCTGCATAACAAACCCAAAACCCCACTGCATTTAACACAGTCAACTCTAAAAGAGGCTAGGTTTATATCCTCGCGTGTCCCTAATTAATTCAAATAAGTAAAAAGGGCCCGTCATGTGACAAACCAAGGGGAACCCATTTTCATGAGCAGGTTTCAATCGGATTAGTTGAATTGAACATAGATGGGAATTATTTTTTATTTGTATAACGATGCACTCACATTTTCCTCTGACTGTGTAGAAATGAGAAGACCCACTTTCTTCCCGAGTAATATGACACATTCGAATGCAAGAAGCAAACACCCCTAACAATATGCAAAGGAGTATATTCTGCAAACCGAAGAACAACAAGATTGTCTACGGAGGAACGTGATTATTTGAACCAAGTTTACACAAGTCCTCCCACAGACTTAGAAAGACCATTAACAAGGATCAGTTTTGAACTCCTTCTATTGGCTCGCACCCGTAGGAATGCAGTTGTTTGCTAAAAATCCATGTTATCTACACATGTACATCACCATGAGGTCGCATATCTGCGAACACCACCCTAATAGCATGCTCGTGCATGCCCCTACAAAAAACACAAAGAATCCTAAACCGTAAAATGCCAAATACCTGCAAGCTTGCACTCCACATAACTTTCCCTATGGATCCCACCATCGTGGACCCCACCCTTCGTAGTACTAAAAGGCGTGAGCCTATTTATTACAAAGGAAGTGGCACCTTAAAACATATCTCACCTTTGTGTTGCAAACCATGACCCTAAAACACCGTGAAATCTTCTCAAGATCGCATCGCGAGAAAAACCTATGAACTGTTTGATCTAAAGATTCACCCGTGAACCTACAAACCACATGCCTAGTACATTGGGGAGAATCTTCGTGGGTAATCGCTCGCAGGATTTTTCAGCCTAGAAACATTAGCAACCAAAATCATGTAACGTCGAAGCCCCACAATCCGTTAACCCATCGGATGAGCTCATCATGCATAACATATAACCTCCTACCCATAAACCTACTCTCGTCCCCGCAAATCTACTCACATAGATACATGCTACCAACTTGCACGCAGACGATAGATGACGAGACCGATCCCATACGCATATCACCCAACCTGACCTCTCACACATTTAATATCCCTGCAGAATAGAAGAAATCTAGTAAAGTACAGGGAATTTCAGATAAGTAGAGGACATATTTAGGTTGAAATTAGTTATTGTTGTACGATGGCTAATAATTGTTTTGGCTTTTTAGGTATCTAAAGATTAATGGAATAGATAGCTAAGCAAGCAAACGCAGATTGTCACGCTCGAGATCTAAACAAACAACAACCATATCACTACTCACATGAAGCATACAACCTATGAGTATTGGATGACTTGGGAAAGATGACAAGGCAAAGTTAAAATGTGAATCACCAACTCATGCAAGATCATACGAAACCCAAGTGATTAATGACGACCACGTCTTTTCTAAAAGAGAAGATTCAAGCAAGACAACATTAAGGACATCATTTCCTCATCATCATACTTCAACAAATATTGACCAAGACATTATAAAAGGAAGCAAGGAACGGGGAAAATATTATTGTTTAGCAAAGATATGGGTAGAGAGAGAGATATCTTAGCAACGATAGTAGAGATAATACACTCCTTCCTTGGGCTATTTCCACCCAAAGGAACTGTTAGAATTCAACAAAGTCAAGCCAGTGAGGAACTTCATTTGTTTTCACAAGTAGAAAAGTACCTGCCACCCGAGAAAGCAGGACGTGGATCGAGAGATGTTACTAATACATAGTTTGAGCTAATGTCCGTCCAGATCAAAATGAATAGTCAAGTCATAACCTTGCTACAGGAAAGAAATGAGCATTCAAAGTTTGACAACTATTCATGTTTCCAAAAGGGTAGGGCTAGGGAGAATGATTTTGTCTTCTTCTCGATCAACTGGTTCCCTTGAACCCTCGTTGCAGGTCCACAGTCAACTGGTTCACCTATAGTTGGCCATCATTTGGACCAAATTTTCAAGGGGAATGTAGTATTCCAGATATAAAATAGCATGCAGAACATAAATAATTATCTAGAAATGGCAGAGAAACAATGATATAACCATAACAATACCACAATAAACCAGAATAATACCAAAATAACACCAGAAAGAGCACTTTGATTACTAAGAGCAATGTTCACTTGCCTCTTCGAGGGGGAAAACTCCAACAAAGCACAACTCTATTACAATAATATCCAAGACACCACTTCCCATACCCTCTATTCCTATTTATATTAAATCTATCTATCCAAAAGAACAATCTAGAGGAAGATCCTTCTAGAAGCGGAAGCTTCTATTAGGTCTTCTTACATTTGACTTATTCCTCCTTATTTCTAGGCCTTATTAATATTGACATTTATTACATGGAAATATGTTATTCTACCCACTTGAGGGGTTAGGTAGGTTATGTCCCTAACATGCCCTCCCCCTTAAAATCAGCCTTGTCCTCAAGGCTTGAGATGAGGAAATTGTTGCAGAATGTTAGCGGGCTCCCAGGTGGCATTTATTGGAGTTGTATCTTTCCACTGGACTAACACTTCCTTGATGGTAAGCTGACGAATACGACGCTCTCGCTAGTCCATTTCTCCAACTTTGTTGTCGAATGCCTCTGTATTGGAACTTGATGTTGTCCATACCTCCCTTATTCTTACACTTGTGCTTCGTGGAGGGAAGTACAGTTGGGGGACCATCGCGTTCATCGTTCTATTGGCCAACCCCTAAACATTTCCCTTCTCTATTTCTGTTTTTCATAGTTCTTGATGGCCTATAACAATAAATCGACTAATTTTGTCTATGTTGTGACTCCACTGTTTCTTCTCCTCTGGATGAATTTAAACTCAAAGTCAAGGACAAATGCTTCCTTCCTCGCTTCGAACCATGGATGCTTCATATTTATTTTTTTAAAGATTTCATTGGTTTAATTTGTTGGAGGATGATTGTTGAGGAGGAGATTGGATGTAGAGAGAAATCAACACAATTTGTTGTGTTGTCGATCGCTCGTCCCTCTTCTTCCATGCAAGTGAACTCTATGTTGAATTTTGGCACATGAATCTATGTAGTATCATGTAGTCTTAGACTCTATGAAACAATGATTCCATTAGGTTGGTTCTTGAAGTTATCCATAATTCAATTGTTGGTATAGGAGTTTTGTATTTATTTTTACCACCTTCAAATGTACCAAAAGTCAGACAGTGCTATCGATGTGCATAAATTACAAACAAGGGAGGTGTGCATAAAGTCAGAACAAGCTTAGCAAATAGATTGAATAGATCATATGGGAGCGATGGGAGGAAAATAGCTTATTTGAATAGTGAAATCTGCATGTTTCTGTTGGTAGAGAATTTTTGTCCTTCTACATTATTTTTCAATTTTCAACAAGCATAATCAATGCTTTTACAGCTAGAGTTGTAGCCACAACAAGCTCCCATTTATTTAGCCCTCACTATCTAAAAAAAATGGGTCCCCTACCAGTCCCTATATTCAAATGCCTCATCTTACCTACAATTGGGTGTCACCTATTCTTCCTTGGCCTAATTGGATTAAAAGGGGAATTATTCAAAAGCACCTAGTTAAAGAACTTGTTATGCAACATCTTTCCAAATCTAGTAATTGATGTCTCTTTAGTATCAGGCCTTTTGAAAAGCCTCGGTTGGACATTGTGCTAGTATCCCAATAATAGTCTAATCAAGTACTAGATTTCCCAGAGGATGGTGAAAGATGAACAATTAGCATAACTGGAATAGTGATGCATCCCTAATAACTAATTCCTCCTCACTTATTTTTCTAATTAGTTTAATCTATGATTAGGAAGGAGTAGCATTCTCTTCCCAGTATAGGGATGTTCATTCTTGGTGATTCAAAGTTTGGAATTTAAAACACTTCATTTGGAGGCCTACCCTTCCTTGCTAGATCAATTCATCTTGCCCTGCTCACATGCTATGATGTCGACCTCCCTTGGAACAGACTGGTCGTTGCTTACCTCTAATGTAGTTCATTCTCACTAGCCTATGCATATCTAGTCATGAAAATTACAGAGATCATCCACTTAATCTAGGATGCTCCTAATGTTTCAAACGGAGAAAAAGTGGGGGAATGCTTTACTCAATAATTTATCATACCAAATCGCACTCCCTAGACATGCTAGATAAATCAAATATATCATAAGGTTTTCTATCACCCCTCATCTGCATAACAAACCTAAAACCCCACTACATTTAACACAGTCAACTCTAAAAGAGACCAGGGTTATATCCTCTTGTGTCCCTAATTAATTCAAATAAGTAAAAAGGGTTTGTCATGTGACAATGTTACAAACATAAAAATGATAATAATAATAAATATAATAAATTGTAATAATAATTAATATCATTTAATTAAATCAAGAGGCACGTACCTCCTCACCTCATGACCCGTCAATGCTATATAGAAACCATCATGAGGGTAGTGTACTCATCATTTCTTATCATATTCAATCAAATATTAATATTCAAAAATATTCATTTTTCGGTGAAGAACAAATTTCATGTTATAGTGGTATCAGAGATTTCGTTCTGATCCAGCTTCCGCCATTAAAATTTTCCCCACCTGTGCATTCTCCCCATTAATTTTACCCCATCTGTACCCAATTCTTAAACCCGCACCCCCACCCTGTTCCTAAACCCCCCACCCGTACCAATTCCCAAAACCCCACCCATAATTATCCCCCGCTCCGTAACATTTCCACTCTTGTAACCATTCCCACAATTCATGTTCCCTGTGCCCTCACACAACACCAACCCCACCTCCATTCCACCCGACACCACTTCCCCGACACCCCCACACAGTCACCATTCCGCTCCTCCAACACATTCACTAGGTCCCTACTTGTCATCGTGTTACCCACTGTCAGTCACAAACTTCATCATGTTCCTTCTTTACACCTCATCGCAACCTGTTCTTCACCCTGCCGTGTCATTTTTCCATGCTACAGGGCCCCTTCCCATTCACTCCGACCCCGCAGACCCCCCCTACACAACACATATCCCGCATACCTCCCCGACACACTACCCTGACCACCCACTTCCCCGCAAACCCTGACACCTCTAGCAAACCCGTCCCATCCCTGTCCCTACCTCCCGACTTTGACTACCAATAACAACTTCTTGTAAAGTCGTGGCCCATCCTTTCCTCATTAAATTGAATTAATTATAATATATACCTTATGTTAATTTATTATATATGATATATATAATATCTATATATACATATATAAATATAAAATAAAATTAATATAAATATATATCTAAATTAAAAAAATAAAAATAAAAAAAATCACAAGGATGGTCAACAACAAAGAACTTAAGGCTGACGTGAACAAATGCAAAGATGACTTCAACGGTGTAAGGTACCGACTTAACAATGTGGAAAAAACGCAAAAAGGCATGAATGAAAAAATTGATAAATTACTCAAGACTGAGAGAAAAATTGATCGGTTAATACAACAAGGTGAAAGATTATTGGCGCTCTTTGAAAACGATAAAACTGAAACAAAAAGAAGACTTGATGAACATAGCGAGAAAATTGAACAATTAACAGAACGTTTTGAGGCCTTATTCACAGAGCCCTTAGCTTATTGAAGATCACCACTAAGTCCATAAATACCATAAATAAATTCAGAAAATCAAGGGAACCAGGAAATTCCAAAGGAAATTTTTCGAGAATTATACACACACCCAGATTCCACGATAGAGATTACTAGAAATTTAAAAAGGAGTTACCAAAGTACAACGTCAAGGACCATATAGGAGTTGTTGTTTGGATTAAAAAAAATGGATGGAATTTTTGAATCAAACCCCCCACTAGGTGAACGAGAGAAGGTAATGACAACCTCGAACAGTCTAGAAGGAGAAGCTTATGATTGGTACCTTTGGTGGTCCAGGATATGTGATGCTCATTCCTTCCACTGGAAGAATTTTACAACAACCCTACTTAAAAGATTTCATGACGAAGAGGATGACGACCTATATAACAAGTTCGTACATCTCAAACAAAAGGGAAATGTAAACGATTATACACATGAATGGGAGGTTCTAGCAACAAGGAAATATGGATTCACGGATGAGCAACTCATCAAAATGTACATATGTGGCCTAAAAGATTACATTCGTAGTGAAATTAAACTATGGAATCCTAAAACAATTGAGGATGCAAGACACACAACAAGGCTAATAGAACAAAAAAACAAGTTCAATAAACCAACATTCACAAGTCCAAAAAGGTTAAATAAAATCCAGACAATAGAACAAAGAAATGCAATACAGACAAACCTAACAAATATTTACCACCTCATTTGAGGGAAGGTCAAGCCAGTCATCAAGACTCAAATAAAAAATGGGAAAGCAAATGCCGATATTGTGGAGACAAATGGTCGCCTGGGCACAAATGAAACAATAAAAAATTATATTTTTGTAAAGCAGAGAAAGAATCAAGCACATCTAATAGTGATTCATATAACGAAATTGAAGAGGAAGGTGAGACCCCCAATACAGAAACCGATGAGGCCATGCCCAAGATATCCTTGGCTGCAATAACAGGAATAACACAACTGCAAATGTTAAAACTAAAAGGGCACATAAAAAAAGAAAATGTCACCATTCTAGTCGATACATGGAGCACCCATAATTTCATAGATGTAAATTTTGCAAAGAATCTAAATTTATTCGTATATCCGGCTGTGGATATAAGAGTAATGGTGGAAGATGGAAAAAAATTGATGGCGTAGGAAAATGTCACAAGATCAAGCCTCAAGTAACAGATTATGAATTAGAATCTGGATTCTACACTGTACCCTTGGGAGGAGTAAACGTCGTCTTGGTAAATCAATGGTTACAAATGCTAGGGACCTATTATGCAAATCACCAAAAACAATTTATAAAATTCAAATGGGAAGGAAGACAATACAAATTATATAGATTCCAGCTGCCTCCCACCCAAATTATATCCTCACAACAAATGGAGAAACTAATTCGAAAAGGAGCACTAGCTTACGTGGTACACTGTCATCAGATGGAGATATTAAGAACAAAAATAGTCAAGTCTCAACATCCAGAGATTCAAACATTAATCCAAAAATATGACAAGGTATTCCAAGCCTTACTTATGAAGCTGCCACCTAATAGAAACATAGAACATATAATCGAGGTTAAGCCAGATTCAACACTAGTTAATATTAGACCTTATCGATATCCTCACCACCATAAGATGGAAATAGAAAGGCTTATTCAAGACCTATTGAAATGTGGAGTTATTACGACAAGAAGGAGCCCATATGCATCCCCAGTAGTACTCGTTCGGAAAAAGGATGGATCTTTCAGACTATGTATAGACTATCGAGGGTTAAAAAAAATAACTATAAAAAATAAATTTCCTATACCCTTCATAGATGAGTTACTAGACGAACTCCATGGAGCTAAATACTTCTCAAAATTTGATTTAAGATCAGGGTACTACCAGATTCGAGTAAGATTAGAAGATGTACAAAAAACTGCTTTTCAAACACACGAAGGTCATTATGAGTTTAAATTCATGATGTTCGGTCTAACCAATGCACCAGCTACATTCCAATCAACTATGAAGCATCTTTTTCACCCCTACTTAAGGAAGTTTGTATTGGTCTTCTTTGATGATATTCTTATTTACAGTAAAACTTGGAAGGAGCATATGAAACATTTAGAACAGGTACTTTCTCTCTTAGAGAAAAGTCATTTCTATGCAAAAATATCAAAATGTTCCTTTGGTAAAGAAGAAGTAGAATACCTTGGTCATGTCATATCTCCAGAAGGAGTCAAGGTGGCCCCTGAAAAAATCAAGGCAATCACAGATGACCCAAACCAAAGAACATATCAAAACTAAGGGTATTTCGTGGATTAATGGGTTATTATCAAATTTTTATCAAGAACTACACTCATTTAACAACACCCTTGTCAAACTTATTAAAGAAAAATTCCTTCAAATGGGATAACAATGCACAAGAATGTTTTGAAACATTAAAAAGGGTTATGGCGTCTACACCTGTATTAGCAACACCAAATTTTGCAAAACCCTTTGTAGTACAATGTGATGCATTAGGAATTGGAATAGGAGCATTATTAATGCAAGATGGCCACCCAATAACATTTGAAAGTCGAAATCTCAACACAAAGGAAGAGTTAAAATCTACCTATGATAAGGAAATGTTAGCTATTATGCATGCAATAGCTAAATGGTGACAATATCTCTTAGGAAGCAATTTTTCGATACTTACTAATCACAATAGTATCCAATACTTACTAAGACAAAAAACATTGTCCACGAAACAACAAAAGTGGATGGATAAACTTTCCACCTTTGATATGGAAATAATACACAAAAAAAGGGAAAGACAACGTAGTCGTTGATGCACTATCACGAAAAGATGAGGAAGTAAACACATATGCAACAACAATAGTCATTCCATATTGGTTGGATGAGATTCAAGTTGGGTATGCCAAAGATCCTGAATCTAATACCATAATCAACAATTTAGACCAAAACCCCAAATTTGAATGGAAAAAGGACATTTTATGGTATAAGAACAAAATCTACCTAATTCCATCCTCAAAATTTAAAATGAAAGTTTTAAGGGAGTCACACAACTCCCCAACATCAGGACATGTGGGTTTTTTCAAAACCTACTATAATACACAAAAATAATTCTATTGGAAAGGAATGAATAAGGAGATTCAAAGATTTGTTTCCGAATGTGAAATTTTTCAAAGGAATAAAAATGAAAATGTTATGGCTCTAGGATTACTTCATCCCCTACATATTCCTTAACAAAAATGGGAAGAAATTTCAATGGATTTCATTGAAGGGCTACCCATGTCTGAGGGGAAGGATAAAAATTTTGTGGTGGTTGAAAGATTAACCAAATATGCACATTTCATGGCAGTAAGAAAAACTGACTCAACAAAACAAATTGCGGATGTTTTTTTAAAAAAACATTTATAAGTTACATGGGTTTCCGAAGGTAATTGTTAGCGAAAGGGATGCAAAATTTAAAGGAAATTTATGGAAAGAATTTTACAAAAATATAGGAATATCTCTTAATATGAGCTCTGCTCATCATCCATAAACCGATGGACAAACAAAAATTGTAAATAAATGCTTAGAAACGTACCTACGGTGCTTTGTGACAGATAAGAAAAATAAATGGTCTCAATATTTACACTTAGTCAAATGGTGGTATAACTCTACATATCACACATCCGCTAAAATGACTCCTTTCCAAGCCTTATATGGTTACGAACCACCTAAATGGAAGGAATTTGCACTAATAAATACTAAGGTCCAAGCAGTAAGAAATAAGCTAGAGGAAGAACAAAAAATCATACAAATATTAAAAGAGAACCTAGCAACAGCTTGTAATCGAATGAACCAACTAGTAGAACAACATAGGTTAGAAAGAGAATTCAAAGAAGGTGATTGGGTGTTTGTACTACTCCAACCCTACAAACAATTATCCCTTAAGCAACAAGGGAAGAACAAATTAGCCCCAAAATTCTATGGACCCTTTCAAATTAACAAAAAATTTATCCAAGTAGCTTATAGATTGGAGTTGCCAGACAATTGGCACATCCACAATGTCTTCCACGTTTCATGTCTAAAAAAATTTCTTGGACAAGCTCAACCAGTGCAAACAGAAATCCCTAAATTCGATGACAAAGAAAAAATTATTTTAGAACGAGAAGGTATTCTTGCCACAAAGGAAAAGGTGTTACGTTCCAGAACCATAAATGAATATCTTATCAAATGGAAAAACCTTCCAGAAGAAGATTCATCATGGGAGTCCGAACAATTACTCTGACAATACCCATCCCTACCATTGCTTTGAGGACAAAGCAAAATATTAAAAGGGTGGCAATGTTACAAATATAAAAATGATAAAAATAATAAATATAATAAATTGTAATAATAATTAATATCATGTAATTAAATCAAGAGGCACGTACCTCCTCACCTAGTGACCAGTCAATGCTATATAGCAATCGTCACGAGGGTAGTGTAATCATCATTTCTTATCATATTCAATCAAATATTAATATTCAGAAATATTCATTTCTCAGTGAAGAACAACTTTCATGTTACAGACAGACCAAGGGGAACCCATTTTGATGAGCAAGTTTCAATCAGATTAGTTTAATTGAACATATATGAGAATTTTTTTTTATTTGTATAACGATGCACTCACATTTTCCTCTGACTGTGCAGAAATGAGAAGACCCCCTTTCTTCCCGAGTAATATGATGCATTCGAATGCAAGAAGAAAACACCCCTAACAACATGCAAAGGAGTAAATTCTACAAATCAAAGAACACTAAGATTATTTGCAGAGGAACGTGATTATTGGAACCAAGTTTACACAAGTCCTCCCACGAACTCATAAATACCATTAACAAGGATCAGGTTTGAACTCCTTCTATTGGCTTGCAGCCGCGAGAATGCGGTTGTTTGATAAAACTCCATGTTATCTACACATGTACATCACCATGAGGTCACATATCCATGAACACTACCCTGATAGCATACTCATGAATTCCCCTACGAAAAAAACAAAGAATCCTAAACCATAAAATGCCAAATACCCGCAAGCCTGGACTCCACATAACTTTCCCTATTTATCCCAACATCGTGGACCCCACCCTTCGTAGTACTAAAAGGTGTGAGCCTATTTATTACAAAGGCAATGGCACCCTAAAACATATCTCACCTTTGCATTGCAAACCACGACCCCGAGACACCATGAAATATTCTCAAGATCGCATTCCGAGAAAAACCTGTGAGTTGTTTGATCTAAAGATTCACCCGTGAACTCGCAAACCACATGCCTAGTACATTGGGGAGAATCTTTGTGGGTAACTACTCACAGGAGTTTTTAGCCTAGAAACATTAGCAGCCAAAATCATGTAACGTTGAAGCCCCGCAACTCATGAACCCATCAGATGAGCTCACCATGCATAACATATAACCTCTTATCCATAAACCTACTCTCGTCCCTGCAAAGCTACTCATGCAGATACATGTTGCCAACTTGCACACAGACAATAGATGACGAGACCGATACCATACGCATATCACCCAACCTAACCTATCACATGTATAAGATCCTTGCATAATAGAAGAAATGCAGTAAAGTACAGGGAATTTCAGATAAGCAGAGGACATATTTAGGATGAAATTAGTTATCGTTGTGCGATGGCTAATAATTTCTTTGGCTTTTTAGGTATCGAAAGATTAATGGAACAGATAGCTAAGCAAGTAGACAAAGAATTTCACACTCGAGATCTAAACAAACGACAACCATATCCCTATTCACGCGAAGCATACAACCTATGAGTAATGGATGACTTGGGAAAGATGACAAGGCAAGGATAAAATGTGAATCACCAACTCATGTGAGATCATACGAAACCCAAGTGATTAATGACGACCACATATTTTCTAAAAGAGAAGATTCAAGTGGGACAACCTTAAGGACATCATTTCCTCATCGTCATACTTCAACAAAGATTGACCGAGATGTTATAAAAGGAAGCAAGGAACATGGAAAATATTATTGTTTATCAAAGAGATGGGTAGAGAGAGAGCTATCTTAGCAGCGATAGTAGAGATAATACACTCCTTCCTCAAGCTATTTCTGCCCGAAGGAACTGTTAGGATTCAACAGAGTCGAGCCAGTGAGGAACTTCATTTGTTTTCGCAAGGAACAAAGTACCTGCCACCCGAGAAAGCAGGACATAGATCGAGAGATGCTAGTAATACACAGTTCGATCTAATGTCCGTCCAGATCAAAATGAATAGTTAATTTGAAACCTTACTATAGGAACGAAATGAGCATTCAAAGTTTGACAACTATTCATGTTTCCAAAAGGGTAGTGCTAGGGAGAATGCTTTCGTCTTCTTCTCGGTCAACTGGTTCCCCTAAACCCTCATTGGAGGTCCGTGGTCAACTGGTTCACCTATAGTTGGCCATCATCTGGACCAAATTTTCAAGGGGAAATATTATCTAGATGGATATCAGTGGCCACCCACCTTTTCCAACTGGCTCAAAACATTTTTCTGGCAATTTTGTCAATTTACTATTTTTAGCAGTTTTCACTTCCGGGGCCATTTTGAGGACCTAAATGAAGATTTTTCGGGATCATCCCAACTCAATGATAGCCAAAGGCATCATTGAGGCCCCAAAATGAATATCCTCGATGATACCTTTCCAACGGGCTATCATACGCCTAAAATGGAGATCGTATGCAAAAGTTACGACCCCGGGGAGTTAATGTACTAACTTACCCAAACGGGGCCCACATGACTTTTGGCGCTTCATCTCCTAGGGTTA
>SNQJ01S0039049.1:85611-102964 GCA_010110895.2 Picea sitchensis | reverse complement strand
TCAAAAGTGGTCCACATACTTGCAACAATTCCACCTCAACATCAAGTATAAAACAGGAAGCACCAATCACGTCGTTGATTGCCTTAGTAGACTACTAGTCGCGACACTCACCACGGTGGTAGACTCTTGCGGCCATGAGACCTCTGGATGGCCCCAACTCTATGAGAAAGACCTAGACTTCGCCACCACCTACCAAATGTTGGGTGAAAACATCATTGTCGATAATTTCTATCTTCAGGATGGGTTGCTGTGTCGTCTGGGCCATATCTGTGTTCCATTAAGCGAGCGAACGAAGCTGATCTAGGAAGCCCACTACAGTCGGGTGGCAGGACACTTCGGTGTCGAAAAGACAGTGGCGATGCTACAGAAACATTTCTACTGGATGAAACTCTGATAGGAGGTCAGCAAGTATATCAGGTCCTTCACTATCTGCGTTATTGCCAAACCAACCACTAAGAAATAGGGCATGTACACCCCTCTTCCTACTCCTGACAGGCCATGGGAATCCATCTCAATGGACTACATGTCAGGCCTCTCATCCACCAAGTGGGGAAATGACTGTGTTTTTATGGTTGTTGACCATTTTTCTAAGATGGCAATTCTGGTTGCCCGCAAGAAGAGCATTACAGCAGAGGACACTGCCAAGCTCTTCTTTGAATGGGTCTGGGTACATTTTGGACTCCCACAAACCATTGTCTCAGATAGGGACAGTCGATTTCTCATCACATTCTGGTCGAGCCTCTGGTCACTACTAGACACCAAGCTAACCAAATCCATGGCCTTCCACCCCCAGACAGATGGCCAAATCGAGGTCATAAATCGAATGGTTGTGCATATCCTTCGCATGTATAATTCAAAGCACCCTCGCACATGGGATGAGATCCTTCCCTATGTCCAGCATAGCTACAACCGAGACCTGCATAGCTCAACCGGCCATAGCCCCTTTCAGGTGGGGTTGGGATTCCAACCATTGGGTCCCATAGATGTTGCACTTCCCCTTGCGGTCACCTTGACCAACTCATCTCATGTTGCAACTGAAGCTGACAAAGCCACCTAATTCATTGAGAATATCCACCACATCCGCCAACAAGTTCAGGATATTCTACAAAAGTTCAATGACAAGTAAAAACAATGCCATGATCAACATAGGGTGCCACATAAGTTTTAGGTGGGAGACAAAGTTTGGTTGCACTTGCAGAAAGAACGCCTTACAGGACCCCATTGGAAGATTTTCCCACTCTGTTATGGGTCGTACACCATCACCAAGGCCATGGGGGATAATTATTTTGAGCTCAACATTCCTCCTTTCCTTGGCCTGCACCCAATGTTCAACGTGGATCTCCTTCGCCCTTATTTCCCACCATTATTGGACACCTCAGACGTAGTAGAACAACTGACACCAACAGAGCTCAACCCCGACTGCATCCAACATGCATCCAACGATCAAATTGTGGACACACATATCAAGGGAACTCAACAACAAAGGATCCATCTTTATCGAGTCGTCAAAGCAGGGCAACTCCTGCACCAAGGTAAGTGGCTCACCCGGGGCCAAATTCAGTAGAAATTTCCTCATCTGATGGGGGAACTCAATGCAATGGAGAACATTGCTTTCTAAGGAGGGAGGATTGATCCAGATGGATATCAGTGGCCACCCACCTTTTCCAACTAGCTCAAAACAGTTTTCTGGCAATTTTGGCAATTTACTATTTTTAGCAGTTTTCACTTCTGGGGCCATTTTGAGGGCCTAAATGAAGGTTTTTCTGGATCATCCCAACTCAACGATATATTAAGGCATTATTGAGGCCCCAAAATGAATATCCTCGATGATACCTTTCCAACGGGCCATCATACGCCTAAAACAGAGATCGTATGCAAAAGTTACAACCCCAGGAAGTTAATGTACTAACTTACCCAAACGGGGTCCACATGACTTTTGGCGCTTCATCTCCTAGGGTTAGGTTTTTGGATGTCTAGGGTTTTTGGCATTCCTGTTTATTGTAAAATGCCTTCAGAGCCTCATTGTAATGATCTTCTTGCAAATGAGCGCAGTCGTCACATCTCTTCTCAGAGATCAGCCGCCACCATTCCAACAAGCTTGTTTTCGCTGCATTTTACAGTTTCAACTTATTTCATTATTGAATAGAAAACCAGTTTTACTGTATCTCTATTATTTTGTGTTAAGAACCTGTTAATAATCTGTATTCATTTCGTTCTGCTCATAAAATCTGGATCAAAATCCCTTCACCCCCAAATATTTAGAGTTTCTCACCTTCTTGAGGAGCACCATAATAGGAAGGAATATTATGTAATGATGTATTCTGGCTCTAGAAAATCCAAATGTAATGGGAATGGGAACAGTAGGGAAGTTGTAACTAAACAATCATGTAATTAGGAAGTCTAATAGTCCACCTTCAGGTATATAGGAACACAATGTAACAGAGAAAAAGGGGGGGTGGGTGGTAGAAATCAAAAATTGGGTGTTGTATAATCCTTTATCAGACTCAAAGGAGGATATGCAATGTCTCTGCTTGTTGTTGTATTCCTGAAAATGAATTATTTCTTAGAAGGAGGATAATAGCAAGCACTTTTATGGTTCATTTTTTCAATAGTGCATGGTTGTTGATTGTTTTGTGCATATGTTTCAATTTTCCTTTTTTGTCAATTGTCATTTGTAGGAAATAATTGTAAATAAATTATGAATTCAATTACAAGAGCATGTTTATGAACATCTATATGCTAACAAGTATGTAATTTGATTTGATTCTATAAAATTGGAACTACTTCTATTTTTCACATTGAATTATAGATCTGTATTTGATCATGTTACTATTAGATAGGACTGCAACTGCTCTTAGAAATAGTATTGCACTTGCATATTAGAATAGACATGCATTTAGACTTTTAGCCTAGCTCTTATGGAAAATCTCTCTATGGAAGGCGATTCATTCAGTTAGCAACAATCGAGCCCATATACCGGTGGAGGTTTCTATTCAAATGAGAGTGGGTTTAATTTGGGACTTTCCATTGGCGAACTCTCCCTCATGTTGACGAATGAAAATCCCCCCCATTAACAAAATGGCGTGAGAAGGAGGGACATAAGACAAGTTGAGCCCTTAGAGTCTGTTGTGTTAGTTTTTCCAACCAATATCCATGGATCCTTCCCAAATCCCTTTATGGAGATGCATTTATGGTCCTATACCTCCCAACACTCCTAGAAAGTTGGTAGATCTCTTGTTGCGAGTCAAATTCAATGGTGAGGGACAAACATCTACATCCAAGCACGTTGTGCAATTATATTTGAACTGTTACCCTCACAATATTCGTCATGAATGTACTATTTGCATATTGTTTACCCTTACTTTCGAAGGACGGGTCAAAGGCTGGAGAGAAACCATGTTGGCTGCTTCCATCCATACATGGGAACAATTTATGCATGACTTCCTAGATACTTTTTCTAATTATAATTATGATGAGTTGTGTCAGGAGTTACTCAACCTAAGAAAGGAACCAGGCAAATCCCTGGATGTCTTCTCTCTAATATTTAAATGTATTATATTTAATTTTGTCTTGACGACATCCCTCCCGTTGATGATTTTCTCTCGCAACTATTGGCCCTTTCTAATGAGTAAAACTAACCAATAGGGGTTGAACCTGGCATCACCACCCAAATTGGTAACAAGGATACTCCTACCCAAATCGACCAACAAAAGCTTGGACCTTTATTTCCCTTGGGTCACCCTGATTTCTTAGAGTTCATCTTCCTGGAGGAATCCTATGCTTCCTCTCACCCTTCCATACCTCCATTTCTCCCAGATAACAAAGATGAAATTCATGACAAAGATTTGTCTTCTTTCGTTTCCATCAAGAACGTTATAGGAGAAATAGGTGCATCAGATTTTGAGACACTTTGGGTCACATCGATGGTTATGTCAAGCTCTCATTACTCTAATCCATATCATACCTTACTAGAGGAGGAAGAGGAAGTTTTAATAACCCCGAGAGAAGCTACTCCGACTCTACGGTTTCCCAATTACCTTCAGTAGCGGAAAGTAAGGAGTATGATTCTATTTTTCTCGTAAATAACCTCAAACCATCCTCCCAGTTGTCCATACGTCATAAACCTTATTTTTCTCAGAATACCACCATCTGTTATGATCTTTTCTTGTCAGATATCATCCTTGGCTCCTTATGTTACCTGAATTAGGGTGGGCACTCCATGCTTAAATCACCAACGAAGATCACCAAGATGAAGAAAATGGTAGTCTACACCCAGGTTGCATGACAGAGTATACCTAGGACGATTTCCAAGATGTGTGTGCAACAAGCATAGAACCCCACTGTATCATATTTCCTGCAGACCATGCCGCAACGAAGTTAATCAATTTCACTCATAGCTCTTGCATAAGTCTGATTGCGGTTATCTTGATTAATATTGGACGAGGGGCTAACTCTCATATTTCTTAGTTTTATACTTGCTTCTCACACATGAATACGCATTGCAGCCTATGTGAGTATCTGAATCTTGAACGCACACTCAATCATCCCTTGCATCGGCTTGAGAATCAGTCTAACCATCATGATCAGGTAACTTGTGAGATTAAAATAGTCTCCCTCTACACTACACCTCGGGACGAGCAAACCTTGAATGATATAGAGCAGATTAATATGGTCTACGAATTGAATCATGATAGTTACCTTTTCGATCTTTTGGATTTCAGTACCTCTAATGCAAAACCTTTCACTTGATCATCACCATCCAAAGATTTCATAGTCCAATATGACCTTACCCCTAGGGACATGCTTCATTCTCCTATGTTTTCGAACTATTGGGTCACCTGCTCTGACTCTTATGACGATACATATTTGTTTAGAGTATCTCATCCTTCTGTTTTAAATTTTTTGAGGTCAGAATATTATGGTTTGATGTGGGACATGTACATAGACGACCTAGAGCATGATCAAATCCCCTATTGTCAATGATCACCTTGGTGATATGTTTGACCCTTTTGATATCACGCTTAACCCAAAATCTAAATATTGGTGGAAAATTAATACCCTACATTTCATGCATCGGGTATTGCATCTATGCGAAAATGCTTCTCAATTGGGACATGTGGTGATTTCTGAACCCCATTGTTTTGTTGATTATGACAACTGCTTGTTTACCACATCATCATGGGGAAACCTTTGCAATGATTCTCCACCACAATCCTTTTTCCTTTCACACAAGCCTTATGATCCTTTTTATATATAACTTGACAAATTTGATAGATGGATAAGGCATCCTCTTTCACCTTTTGTCCTCATTCAAAATCATTGTAATATATTTGATAAAGTTCATGATCGAATGACAATCCTCATGTGCTATATAGCAACACTTCATTTTCTACTGCTAACTACCAGTACATATATGATTGCAGGTTTGAGACTACTTGGATGGCTGCATTAGAATTATACATTTATCTAACCCTATGCTTGACCATCTTAGGATAAGAGTAGGGTAGAGTAGATTAAATTGCTTGATTTCATGCATCTTTGCTTTCATTTTCAATAAATTCAATTATGAAGTCAACTTTTGTTCATTGTACATACATGCACTAGTCTTTTCTTTTCTTCCGCTTTCTCCTTGTAGGAAATGTTATGTATTTTGATTTCTAATAAGATGCACACTATAAATATATGTTTGAAAAATAAGTGAATATAGGTAAATGATTAACATTTCCCCCTAGTCTCCCTTCTTGAAACAACAATTCTAGAACAGGGGAGGAAGTTGTCAGCTATCCCTCTCGTTCAAATTTCAAATGAACCCACAATCACGGTATGTGCAAAAGTGGCTCACTTTCTTAGACAAATGACAATTCATATTTTAAAATATGAAACAACATGTTTGAGGACTCACTGTCCCCATTTCTATTTCCCCTTAAGGGACAAAGTCTTCACCTTTATATGATCACTATTTTTTTTCCTTTGAATCGGGTCTCCTCTTCATATGCTTGGCATAAGTGATAGTGTCAAATCATAGTTATGCAAATCAATGCTATAAAAAATGGCATGACCTAAAGGCCTTATGGATGCTTTATTATTTCAAACCCAGTCAGAGAATTATGGTGAGGAATCATCCAATCAATCAAGTGCCTTTTGATCATTTTGGCTTTAGAAGTCAACCTATGGATTCTATTTGTTTCACCTTTTGATATAAAATGTTTTCAATTATTCCCCAAAAGTGTACCTATTCTCATTTCAGTCCACCATTACCATGATCGCTAAGCTTCTAAGCAACCATCTTCCAACTAGATTTCCCTCGCGTCGAACTATCAGATATACAATAAGGAAACCTCATGTCACAATTTTATCAAAGGACAAATCAACGAGAACTCCCTTTGCGTCTCGCAATTTGAATATAACTCCTAATCTTTATATGCAAATTTTGAAAGCAATTTCTTCCCTTTACATATTTTAGTTGATGCATGTTGAAAGGGATTGATTTTATTTTCTAGTGATGTGTAGAAAAGGAAGCTCTATACACCTCTGCATGATTATCTCACATAAAGCTTTGAATCACTTAGTGAAGTATTTGATCAAATTTGTTGTTTATGATTAAAATACTTTCCAAGGAATTATGGATATCTCTTTACAGTTCGTCATGGTAGAATTTGAATACTTTCAAGTTGATCGAGTCGTGATCTAATTTCAGGAACTACTGATTCCTCTAACTCTGAAGGAGAGCCTTTTTTCTCAACCAAGACTAATCATGATTGGGGAGGGAAAAATATCTTTCATGATCACGATTTACCTGGAAGCGAAAAGAAACATTTAGTCTCTATCTATTCCCCTCACCCACTATTCCATGAATCAACAAGTAAGCCAAGACATCAACCTTGTGAATTATCACTCTACTCTCATCAAGTTCTCATTCTAATATCATCAACTCTCTTGTTAAAGCTTGAGTAGGGGAAAATATTGTACACTTAAGCCTAATGTTTTCTTTCCCTAGAGGAATCACCATCAAAGAAAAGTCATTTGGATCAACTCATCACTCCTTCATGACGTCTGCAGATTGATTTCATACTTTGGCTCATACTACTATAACCATATTATGACCAAGAAGTCATTTCATCGATCTCCCCCTAAGCCATCGCATCTAAAGATTGCTACCTCATGTTAATCCTCCCTTCTACCTCTTCCTTTTGGAAGTGCCTTCTCAAACTTTTGGGTTACACAACTTTGGTTGACATATGGAAGAGAACTTATGAAAATCATTGATATGAAGGTCGCTTAATCTGAAGAAGGTGTTGCTCAGTTTAAAATTGCTAGTGAGCAGTCCATGGTTGTGGTGGAATATAGACATCTATGTTAGGCATACATGATGATCCATGAAAAGTAGAACTATCTATCTATCTTCTTCTGTGAGCATCATCCACCCAACTAACTTAACAGTGTACCATGTTAGTTTTCAACAAAACTTTTGGGTTGAATTCAAGATGAACAACATGTACTTAGGATATCAAAGAAACTCTCATATCACCCCGCTTCCCCTACACCCTATTAGGCATATAATGCTATTTACAAATTCAAAGGGTAAAGTATACTTTAAAATTAAAGGGAAGTTGAAAGCATCATTAATTATGTGGGCAGTATAAGTAAACTCGTCGAGGCTATGAATGCTTGTTGGAAGCAAGGCTATGCTTGTATGATACCGAGGAAACTTCATTGGGGCTATGTGTTAGAAAAACAGGACCGCGGAGCAATAAAATAAAACAAATGCGGAAACAAAACACAAGAGATACACAATAAAAGAGAGACACAGATTTATGTGGTTCACCTAGTGTGGCCTATGTCCACTAGAGAAATTGCCAGGTCCTTCCTTTATTATTATCCAGCAAATGAAGGGATACAACCTACAACAAAACCCACTGTAACTTCCTCTTCTCTCTCTCACAGTATCCTTTCTCAGAATACAATACTTGCCATAATGCATAGCTGCAATACATTTCCCTCATAACAGAGGGTTGCATTTTAGGGCAAAAAACCCTAACATAATTTCTACCGTTAGATCTGCAACCTTATAATGAACGGTCTAGATTTACAATGAAATTACAATATACATTTACAAGGCAATTTTTCCTTTGGGGGCTTCGCCCCCGAACTCTCGCTTGCCCCCAAACCCCCCAGCCGGGGGGATAGCCCCCCTGGATCTCGCAGAGGGGGTACCCCCCCTCTGCACTCCCTTGCGTGGAAAAGTGTACATACTTCTAGGGTGTAAATACTTCATGGGGTATAAACAGGGTTGAAAGTAAAAGACCTCTGAATCAGGAAGATAATCAGGCTCCGCAACCGCAGATGGAGATAATGGGGCTCACTTATTAGCGATCTCGCGGGTAAGTCTCAACAACTCCGCATTTAACGTATATCTTTGGAATGCGGACAACTCTTGGACCTGAAGAATTTCTCATCTTCATCTTCATTCTTGAGACCAGTTGAAGCCCGGCGGGGGCTTCGGTTTCTCCACCGGACCACTTCGCTGTTAACATGTGCGGGGATTAGAAGCTGGTGTGTATCTTTTCCAACTTCGTGTCCATCTTCCAAAGCCGGATCGTGTAGTGGTACCTCAACGTAATGCTTAGTCTTGAATGGGCTTAATTTCTTTGAAGATAGATGGCACTCTCGGTGTCTATTACAACTGTTATTCTCTTGCTTCTTTCCCAGTTTCTTCGCAAACCTACGTAACCAAATCATCTCTTTACTAGCCTCTGTAGTAGAAATATAATCTGCTTCTGTTGTTGAAATTGATACAACCTTTTGCAGTTTCTAAAATCAACTTTTTGTTGTTCCACCTATATTAAAAATATATCTTGTGGTGCTCCTCCTGTTATTTTTATCACTTGTTATATTTGAATCAACATATCCTTTTAGAAAAGTGTTTGAACCTCAAAACATAATGCGCATGATTTATCGATTACCTCTTAAATACCTGAGAATCCAATTTATTGCTTCCCAATGTTCTTTTACCTAGATTGTTCATATATGCACTCCTGGCACTCCCCGCTGCATGTGCAATATAAGTCTTGTGCAAACCATTGCATACATCAAATTTTCAGCTGCTGATGAATATGGGACACCGGACATGTATTCTATCTCCTCCTGTGTCTTAGGACTACATTTCTTTAGTTAATTTGAAATGGTTGGCCAAGGAGTTATTACACTATTTGGTTTTACGTGCATTCTAAACCTCTCAACACCTTCATTGTGCACTCACCCCGAGACAATGTCGGTTTGCGATTTTTCCTATCTGTTATTCTCATACAAAAGGATTTTCTTTGTGCTTTTAAATCCTTCACATACATAAATAATTGTACTAATTTCTTCTTGAGCACATTTATATCCTACATATTAGACCACGCAACAAACATGTCAGCTACATACAATAGCAAGATAATAAACTTCCATTTTCTAGCTTTTAAAATAAACCACGGTGATCATAATGACATCTACTATAACCATGGTACGTCATAAATCATCCAAACTTCAGATACCTTTGCCTTGGAGCTTTCTTTTAGGCCATATAAGCTCTTCTTCAACACATACCAAATTCTCCTTCCCTTTGACCTCATACCCTGTGGTTGCTTTTGCGTATAAATCTCTTCCTCCAATCCCCATGGAAAGTTGTTTTTACATCTAACCATTCAAGATGCAAATCTTCTACTACCACAAGACTTAAAATAGTTCTAATTGAAGTCATTTTGACAACGAAAGGAAATATTTCATCAAAATCTATACCTTTCTTTGTGCAAACCCCTTTACAACAACTCTATTATCACAGCTTTTCTCCTTCATCTTCTTCCCTTCAACTTGTAAACCATTTGATACGCAGTACTCTTTTTTCACTGCTTGAGACAGTTAAGTCTAAGTATGGTTATTTACCAAAGGAATCGGTACCTCTTTCATGCCTTGCTCCCACTTCCTTTTGGTGTCTGCACGGATTGCCTCTTCATAACATTGGTTCACGAGTCGGAGTCCAACAATATATAATACAATGAAGGAATTATCGTTCAAGGGTATACTTAACCTGGTAGATTTTCTAACAATACTTGCGGTGATCTTTGGGAATTTTTATGTTACTCATGTTGTTGTACATTTTGATTTTCGGTTTCCTTTGGAATTTCTTTTTCCAATGATCTCATCCCAAATAACATTATTATTCTTGTTTTTCTTTTTCTGTTTCTTTCCACCGCAGTTGATCTTTGTACATGACCTTCTCATTTGAATATGACATCTCTACTCCGTGATTTTGTTATTTTCCTGGGATCCATAGCGATAACCAAAATCATTAACACCATGTAATAAGGTACACTTCTTAGATTTTGTCTCAAAGCTTTGTTCTATTTTCTTTATCAATGTGGACCAATGCTTCCTTATTGGTTGAGAAAGAATGGTTTACCTTTTCTTTTTTCTGTTCGTTCCTCCTGCAGATTGTACCATCCAAAGGGTGAACATCCTCTTTATTAAGTAAACAAATTATCTACAAACATCACCCCAAAAGCATGGAATGACTAGCATGCGTCTTCTCATACTAGCTCCATGATTGTCATGTTCATCCTTTACACACCATTTTTCTTGTGGTGTTCTTAGGCTTGTCTTCTCTCTAAGATCCCATGGGTATGAATGGTAATCATCAAACTCCTTTCGTAATATTCACCTCCATTATCGATCGAGACACTTCAAATTTTTCTTGTCTCATTTCTCAACCAAAGCTTTCCATTTCTTAAAAGAAAAACATCATATTTTTGCCTAATGCAATAAACCCAAGTTTTTCTATTTGCATCATCAATAAAAAGTAATATAATAATGAGGCACAAGGAGATGATACGGTGGTCCCCATACACATGCATGCACAAGCTCTAACCTTTCCTCTTCTTTCTCTTTTAGATACGAGAAATCGACTCTCTTCTATTTTCCTTAAATACAATGCTCACGGTCCAAATCAATTTGTTTAAAGATCACGACAAATTTCTTTTGTCAAGTATCTGCATCCCCTTCTCGCTTATGTGTCCAATCCTATGATGCCGCAGTGTTGTATCCCACTCCTGTAGAAGCTAAAAGAGATAGAAGGAGTCGGTATTACGATTACATAAATGATGTACCTACCTTCTCTCTTTGAAAGCTATCACCAATGATCCTTTGATGACCTTCCACGTCTTATCTGTAAATATGGATATACAACCTTCACTTTCAAACGCCACATTGAAATTAGATTTTTCACCAAATCTGGAACATGTAATGTATATTTCAACTACCATTGGTTTCCATTCGCGTTTGCTTTATTTTGCCTTTCCCATTCCAACAATTTTGCATGGTGCATCGTCCCAAATGAACACAATCCAAAATCACCTTAGACATAATCTAGAAAATGTTTCCCTGGGTTGTGGCATGAAATGAAATACGAATCTACCAAGACTCATAAATATTATCTATAGAAAGGATCAAATCATCTTGTAACACATCACACATTTACATTTTGCTTCACGATTTCTCTCATCTTTGTCCATCTCTTTGTTTCTTTGGGCTCTGAGTCTTTCTTTAGATGTCCTTTCTTCCCACAATTCCGGCCCTCTATCTTTCCAGATGCGGATTTGGATGCGCCCTTCCTAGAATTCCCACGGTTCAGAAACCCCTTTACTATCCTTTTATTCTTCCCTCTGTTCTCCTTGTTTAATGCATTACTTGATGTATCACTTGTGATTTTCCTTCACATTTCCTCGTTAAGGATAATACCAACAACATCGTCAAATTTTAAAGTATTTGAACTAGAGGCGAGTTACCTATCCATGACCAAAACCATTCCATCTTCGGCAATGAGCTTTCGGAATTAGTAGAGGCCTGACCTCATCATCAAAGTCCACTTTTCTGAGAACTTAGTTGATTAGTAACCCGTGTAAATCATTTAAATGATACGCAATAGACCCACCTTCCGAACATCTTACATATTAAATAATCTCTTCATTAAAGATACCTTATTGGACCCAGAGGGTTTTTCATACAATTTGGCCAATCGTCCATCAAACCCTTCATTGTATTTTCTTTGGAAATATTGTAAGAAACCCTTTGATCTTTGCCAGGCTCAAGCGTATCATTCTAGAGCCTTCGTCAAGAATCTCCCATTCTTAGTCGCCATTGTTTGCCAAATTCTTTGTTATTCCGCCAAATGGTAGTAATATATCCTTCTAATATAAATGGTCTTCCATGCGTAGCGCTTCCATATGTAATTGGTGGTTTGGTGGTTAGAATTTCTACCGACCTGGCTTTCCGTCTTAGACATTGCTCCCACTCGAGACCGGAGACCTCTTTACGCAGGATTATCTTCATTTCCGTGCCGGGTTGTTAGAAAAGCGGATGTGAGGAGAAATAAAAAATAAAACAAATAGACAAAGGCTTACATAAGATACACAATACAAGAGACCGCAGTTCGTGGTTCACCAGTGTGAGCTATGTCCTGAGGAGAAATTACCAGTCCCTTCCTTGTGTGCTCAGCAAATGAGGGATACAACCTACAGCCAAAACCAGTGTAGCTTCCTCTTCTTTTTCTCTCCACGGTCTCCTTTCTCGGAGATACAATGCTCCATAGTGCATGGTCACAATACATTTCCCTCATAAAAAAAGGGTTGTCTTCTAGGGGAAAAAACCCTAACATAATTTCTATTGTTAGATATACGACCTTATAATGAAGCGGTGCCAGTTACAATGAAATTACAATATACATTACAAGGCAATTTTTCCTTGGGGCTTTGCCCTAGAACCCCATGGGATGCTTCCCAAACCCTGGCGCCCCGGACCTGACTGGGGGATGTCCCCCAAACCCTGGAGGGGGTACCCCTGCACTCCCAGCGATGGAAGAGTGTACATACTTGTAGGGTGTAAATGCTTCATGGGGTATAAACACGACGTGTACATACTTATGGGGTGTAAATACTTCATGGGGTATAAACACGACTAAAAGTAAAAGACCTCTAAATCAGGAAGATAATCAGGCTCTACAACCAACACTATGGATTCTCTCTAACAATGAAACAATGTTGGGAACAAAGAGATGAGGAACACACTTATGTATGTGTTTGATTCTATCTATTCAACAAATCAGAACCCATTGTCGAGTTGGAGCTAAACATGGTATTCATTTAGAATTTACCTCCATAAACTGGCTAATTGAAGAAGATATGTTAGATAATTCTGCAAGGTATAATATCACATATTTTAACAATTCGACATTCATGTGGTACCCACAATTATGATCATGCCTACTACAATGTCATGAGTTAATCTTACAGTCAGATATAAATCCAAAATCCTAAATATCCAGTGACAAAGATAATTGGTTATGCTAGTGTGTCACCAATTGTTGTAGCCACAACAAGCCCCCCATCTCTTTATCCCTCACTAGCTAAAAAAAAATGGGGCCCTTACCAATCCCTATATTCAAATGCCTAATCTTACCTACAATTGGGTGTCACCTATTATTCCTTGGACTAATTGGATTAAAAAGGGAATTATTCAAAAACACCTAGTCAAACAACTTGTTACGTGCCATCTTGCCAAATATAGTAACCAATGTCTCTTTAGTATCAATCCCTTTGAAAATCCTTGGTTGGACGTTGTGCTAGTACCGCAATAGTAGTCTAATCAGGTACCAGATTGACCAGATGATGATGAAAGATGAACAATTAACATAACTAGTATGGCGATGCATCTCAGATAACTAATTTCTCCTCTCTTCTTTTGTTAATTAGTTAAATCTATAATCAGGAAGGAGTATCACTCTCTTCCCAGTATAGGGATGTTCATTCTTGGTGATTCAAAGTTTGGAATTTAAAACACTTCATTTGGAGGCCTACCCTTCCTTGCTAGATCAATTCATGTTTCCTTGCTCAGATTCTATGATGTCAATCTCCCTTGGGACATACTAGCATTGGTTACCTCTAATACAGTTCATTCTCACTAGCCTGTGCATATCTAGTCATGACAGTTACAGAGATAATCCACTTAATCTTGGATTCTCTTAATGTTTCAAACAAATAAAAATGGGGGCAAAGCTTTACTTAGGAATTTCTCTTACCAATCTGCACTCCCTAGACATGCTAGATAAATCGAACATATCGTGAGGTTTTCTATAACCCCTCACCTACAAAACAAACCCAAAACCACACTACATTTAACATAGTCAAATCTAAAAAGGCCAGGGTTATATCCTCTTGTGTCTCTAATTAATTCAAACAACTAAAAATGGCTCATTGTGTGAAAGATCGAGGGGAACCCATTTTGATGAGTAGCTTTCAGTCAGATTAGTTGAATTAAAAATAGATGATAATTATTTTTTATTTGTATAACGATGTGCTCACGTTTTCCTCTGAATGTGCAGAAATGAGAAGACCCCCTTTCTTTCCAAGTAATATGATGCATTCGAATGCAAGAAGCAGACACCCCTAACAGGATGTAAAAAAAGTAAATTCTATAGATTGAAGAACAACAAGATTTCATACGAAAGAACGTGATTATTCAAACCAACTTTACACAAGTCCTCCCATGGACTCAGAAAGTCCATTAATAAGGATCGAGTTTGAACTCCTTATATTGGATTGTGCCCATGGGAATGAGGTTGTTTGCTAAAAATCCATGTTATTTATACATGTACATCACCACGAGGCTGCATAGCCACAAACACTACCCTGACAACATGCTCGTGCATGCCCCTACGAAAAATCCAAAGAATCCTAAACTATAAAAATCCAAATACCCACAAGCCCGCATGCTGCATAAATTTCCTTGTGGATCCCACCATCACGGACCCCACCCTTCACAGTACTAAAATGTACGAGCATATTTATTACAAAGGTAGCTGTGCCCCAAAAACTATCTCACCTTTGTGCTGCAAACCAACGACCCTAAGACACCATGAAATCTTCTCAAGATTGTGTCGTGAGAAAAACCTATGAAATGTTAGATCTAAAGATTCACCCGCGAACTTGCAGACTGCATGCCCAATACATTAGGCAGAATATTCATGTGTAACCGCTTGCGGGATTTTTTGGCCTAGAAACATTAGCACCTAAAATCATGTAACGTCGAAGCCCTGCATCTCGCGATCCCATTGGATGAACTCACCGTGCATAACCTATAACCCCCTATCCATCAACCTGCTCTCATCCCTGCAAAGCTACTCACGTAAATGCATGTTTCCAATCTGCATGTAGTCGATATACGACGAGACTGCTCCCATACACATATCACCCAATCTGACCTCTCACACATACAAGATACCTTCAGGATAGAAGAAGTACAATAAAGTACAGGGAATTTTAGATAAGTGAAGAGCATATTTAGGTTGAAATTAGTATTGTTGTATGATGGCTAATAACTGCTTTGGATTTTTAAGTATCAAAAGATTAAAGGAATAGGTAGGCAAACAAGCAACCACAGATTGTCATGCTCGAGATTTAAATGAACGACGACCATATCCTTGATCACACAAAGCATACAACCTATGAGTATTGGATGACTTGAAAAGATGACAGGGAAAAGATAAAATGTGAATCACCAGCTCATGTGAGATCATACGAAACCCAACTGATTAATGGAGACCACATCTATTCTAAAAGAGAAGAGTCAAGTAGGACAATGTTAAGGACATCATTTCCTCATCGTCATACTTCAACAAAGATCAGTCAACACATTATAAAAGGAAGCAGGGAACATGGAACAAATTTAGCAAATAGATGGGTAGAGAGAGATTTATCTTAGCAGCGATAGTAGGGATAATACACTCCTTCATCAGGGTATTTCCGCTTGGAGGAACTGTCCGGATTCATTAGAATTGAGACAACGAGGAACTTAATTTGTTTTCATGAGTGACAAAGTAGCTATCGCCAGAGAAAGCATGACATGGATTGAGATGTGGTAGTAATACAAAGTTCGATCTAATGTTTGTCCAGATCAAAATGAATATCCAAGTTGAAACCTTGCTAAAGGAAATGAATAAGCATTTAGAGTTCAACAACTATTCGTGTTTCCAAAAGGGTATGGATAAGGAGAAGGATTTTGTCTTCTTCTTGGTCAATTGGTTCCCTTAAACCATTTTTGCAGTTATGTGGTTAATGAACAGGTTCACCTATAGTTAGCCTTCATTTGGACCAAATTTTCAGTGGGAAATCCCTTCACCCCCAAAGATTTAGAGTTTCTCACCTTCTTCAGGAGCACCATAGTAGGAAGGAATATTATGTAGTGATTTATTATGGATCCAAAAAATCCAAATGTAATGGGAATGGGAAGAATAGGTAAGTTGTAACTGAACAATCATGTAATTAGGAAGTCCAACAATCCACCATCAGGTATATAGGAACACAATGTAACATAGAAAAGGTGGGGGGGGGGGAGGGATGGAAAGATGAAATTGGGTATTGTATACTTCTTTATCTAACTCAAAGTCATATAGGAAAGCTCTTTGCTTGTTGTTGAATTCCTAAAAGTGAATTATTTCTTCAAAGTGGGATAATAACAAGCACTTTCATGGTTCATTTATTCAATAGTTCACCGTTGTTGATTGTTTTCTACAAATGTTTCAATTTGTCATTTTTTTCAATTGTCACTTGTAGGAAATAATTGTAAATGAATTATGAATTCAATTACAGGAGCATGCTTCTGAACATCTGCATTCTAACAAGTATGTAATATGATTTGATTCTATAAAAATGGAACTACTTCTGTTTTGCACATTGAATTATAGACCTGTAATTGATCCTGCTCATGTTAGATATGACTGTAGTTGCCTCTTAAAAATAGAATTGCACTTGCACATTAGAATAGACATGCATTTATACTTTTATCCTAACTCTTATGGAAATTCTCTCTACAGAGAGCGATTCATTCAGTTAGTTGCAGTCGGGCCCATATACTGGTGGAGGTTTCTATTCAAATGAGAGTGGGTCTAATTTGGGACCTACCATCGGACAACTCTCCCTCATGTCGATGAAGGGAAATTTTCCCTCGTCAACAGGTAGACATATCATTTCATGCGTTATAAACAAGTTCAAAAGGAAAGTTCCCATGGTGTCTCAAGTGAACAACCATTCATTTGAAAACACATAAAAATTCAAATGGTGGGAATACTTCTTTCTTTTCAAGTGAATAACCATATATCTGAAATCCACATAACTGGAAGGTATTGTGTAATTGAGCTTACAACTTATGTCATTTTCATTGTGGTACCTGTTATCCCCGATATCTAGGGATAACTAGGAGATCATGTCTCGAGGCCCACATGATCCCAGACATGGAGTACGGGAGCGGATTGACTTGAGCATGG
>SNQJ01S0039049.1:54622-85601 GCA_010110895.2 Picea sitchensis | reverse complement strand
GCCATCCTAAATAGAAAGAGCTCCCCATCGAGGTGACAGTGGGTGGGGAAGCTCCTGTTACGCCGGTTTTAAGCCTTGACTCAAGCTACTCAAACCCTTCCTACAAACCGTGCGATAACAGTACCAATGTACTTTCAATACATGTGAGAGTAGACCTGGGCCTCTATTGTTGTAGAGTACTTGTGTATAAAAAGATGACCACAAGTATGAATGTGTCTTACAGTTTTGATGAAAGTTTTTTACCTTTTACAAAACTAGCAAACCACCTTCGACTATTTTATTAAAACAACTTTTCTATAGTTAATGAAACATTTTTGTTAGGGTTAATAATTAATTATGATATTAAATGTTAACTATATATAATATAATAGGGTCGACAAAATATAACATGATAATTTCGATAGAATATTATGCCATCCTTCTAATCCTTTTTTATATACATGGGGATCATTGTAATCCTTTTTTTTACTCAGTGAGAAAACCTTTCATAACTCAGATGTCAACCAATAGTGGGGACACTCATCATTGGATGCTATTTGTGAATGCAAGCTGACTCATCATCGTTATTCAAGGAAAACCACAGGACCCAGAATAACCTATTGGTGGTTTGTAGGGGGGAGACTTTCACTCCTACTAGATGTCTATCGGTCTTGGGTCGTTAACTTATTCCCTTACGTCCGAGGAAGATGATCTCTTAGCTAAGAAGAAATAGTTTTAGGTCATACTGCAAGACCAATCATTGTCATCCTATGTAAATTATTTATGGATAAAATATAATTTGTTGCATTTTATTTATGCAAAAAAAATCCCATGCCCATCCTTAAACAAAATATATGATGGTCTCAAAATATTTGTTTATAAGAGCATGTTTTATAATAATATGAAAATATAAACATTCTTTTGAAGAGTGAAGAGTGGAATGATTAATGAAGTTGAAATGGGAATGAGATGAAGTGAAAGACATTAGAAAGTACGGGTAAACCCACTTCCATTGGTATTTGTCGAGATCATTTGCTCGTAGGTAGAGCTTAGACAATGTCCTTACAGAAACGTCTAATGTTAAACAACAATTAGACGGAGAAGGAACGATATGGAAAAAATGGCTAAACACAATTTTATAGTCCAATTTTGTATTAATTAAATATAATTATAATTTTACAAAAAATTTATATTGAATCTTTATCTCATCTTTAAAAAAAAATTAAAAAGATTAAACTCATTCACTTTTTAACATTGAAAATAAAATTTTATTAACATTAAACATAAATTCATAGAAAATAAATTTTTATATTATTTTGATTTGGTTCTAAAATTTCTCACCCATATTAATCACCAAATTTAAGTATTCCCATTTTGATCATGATTGTAATCAATAGTCATTCAAACTGAAATTTTGAAAATTTTTAAATGAAATAATGAACTATTCACTGTAATCGAGAGCCATTGAACTGAAATTTCCGTAATTTTTATTTAAGATAATGAACTATCCAGATATTTGTCTACCGACTGTGATTGCATTTAAAGAAACTCTTTAAATCATAATGTGGCAGAGGCGAGAGGACTGTATAATGAAGGTCTCATCATTTAGTGGCTACCCAGACATGGGCCTTAGGTGGCAGTCTATCACGTGCCAAAGCTATTTCAATTAGTAATCACCAAGATAAGATATCAGTAGCAAGAATCTGGCAATTAATTTTAAGCCTAGAACTGAGTGAGGCTTCCAATAAGACTCTAAAGTTATGGAAAAATCATAGGAAAAATCAAATATGAGAAAAATATAATTTTTTTATCGGATAGAAAAACATTTTTTTTTGTATTTAGTATCTTCAATAATTTGTTTTGATACGTGACACATAACTTCCTCAATTAATATTATGAATATAATTATTTAGTGGTATTATTAAGAGTCCATTTTAAATTATTCTTTATATCTTTGTGTAAAAAAAAAAAAATTCTTTTAAATTATTGGATTTTTTTTTTATCAAGTTCTACCTATTTAATACTTGCATATAATATGAATTGAATTTGTGGATTTGATTTTTTTTTTTGAATATCCTTTCTTTTTTGTGTAACATTGTGTTTTCCTTTAATGGTAGTTTAGTTTTGTAATGCTTTGGTGGTGTTTATGTTCCTTCGTGTATGTATGGCTAGTGTACTGGAGGGGTCATAAGCATAACAATATTGTCCTTCACATGACATTATATATTGTGAGGATATGTTATGTACTTGTACTTGAATTTTGTAGTTGTATTTATAATGTGGAACTTCTATCCTTTGTGTGATTAGAGGTTTTCAAATGGAGTGGGTGTTGTATGATTGTTGGTATGGTGTAGTGTAGTAAATTGGAAAACATAAGTAAAGGTGAACTTGGGCCAATAATAAAGTCCATTAATATTTGCATATTCAACATCCTAAGAGGATAAGGTCTTGCTCGAGACACTAATGAACATTACATGAGTAAATTTGAATAGTAAGAAAACAAAAGATGTAAAATCATCTTATTACCATATGCATTCACTATACATTTAGATAAAGACACATAACATAGAAAATCACAATCCTTTCTATTCAATCCATAAGATAAATCCATACATGACTCGTTATAACTCCATACAATAGTCAAGGGATTTAAACCCCAATCTCTGCTTCCTCCATGCAATATCTAATACTAATATTTCAATACAAGAATCAATTAACCAACTATACAACCCTCATCCTATCATTTACATTCCTTTATATACACTTTAGATCAATTACAATTAGTTACAATCTAGTTACAACCTCCTACGACACAACTTTCCAACACACACAGAAGAAGGTGCATTAATTCTAATTGCATTCATAACTTTTGGCATGCAAATCAAAATAGGGTATGTAGCACGCAACTGGCCACATTGGCTAAACTATGTGCATAAATAAAAACTAGGCCCACAAAGACTAACTATGCCTAGTGTCTTCAAAAGCATAAAATAAGGCACCAATAGGCCCCCAACAGGCCTCAACACTATGATTGTTTCATCACTAAGACAACATAGCTTATCCCTACAAAATAAAAGCCATTGAAAGAAGCTCTTGTTTAACTTAATCAATGAACTTTTTCAATCCTTGGGTTCGATTGTCATAGGAAGTTATCAAATACTCCATTTCAATTTGAAACTGAGTACATGATTCTAGAGTTTCTTTCCCTTTTTCTGCTCAATCTCTAAACTTGTTTTCTAGATCCCTGACAATCCTGAACGATTCTGAATATTTTTTGGAAATACTCACTTAGGGGAAGAAAAAGAAGACCCAACACTAACATACAAGCCTCACTATAAAAACAAATGGAATGGATAAGAGTAGTGATGAATGTGCACCCATGTTAACTCAACTCAAAATACTACAAGAAGGATCCCTTAATGGCATAGGGTCGAATGGACCCTCCTTAGTACATAGGATTTATCTTCTAGTAGTGCACCATCAATGGAACCATTGGAAGGAATTGAAGGATAGTCCGACTTAATATAAAGTAGGTAAAAACAAGTTCCATAACATATTTTGAGCTTTCTTTTTATTTAAAAACGTATTTTTCATACAAGAGTTTAGATTATTGCATCAATATGTAGATTTTAGGAGTGAGAAATATCTAGGCCTTCTCATGCAGAAGTTTGTGCATAACTTCCTCATAAAGCAGGAGACTAAGCTCTACTTATTTTCCCTTATATTTAAATTAATTATGAAACCTAAATTTGCATTTTTTAAAAATCTTCTTCCACTGTTAATTTAAGGTCTCAGGTCTTTCTTTCGTGTAGGTTCAAGTAGTATCATTAGAAGATGGTGCCAGGTCCCTGCTAGGTGAATCCAAAGAATCAACAAAGTTAAAATGTAAAATATTCATGCTCTCTTTTTCCAACTTATTTCTTAGAAATTTTCAAATGATCAAAACCCAATTATTTTACTCTATTTTCCATCTCATTATGTTTCCAAATTAATGTGATTATATAACATTGCAAACATCCTCTCATATAAAAGGTAAATAATTTCTTCACACAAGTCTTGCATGTTCTCTAAAGAAAATATTATCCAGTAGTGAGACTTTTCTAATTTTCAATCTTATTTATTTAATAGACTCATACCGTGGAGAATTTAAAGCCTACTCTCAAGTGGATGGGAGTCAAATACAACCCAAAATCAAGTGGTTAGGAGTCAAAGAAAACCCAAAATACATTGTTGATACATTTTCATTTTGAAATTTAAAGTTCCACCTTGCTAATCATCATAAGAGATCAAGATTTTTTTTATTTTTTATTTTACTATCTCTCAGAAAATGGTGACAGAGAAAATATAGTTTAAAACTATGCTCTTGACAAATACAAAACACAATGACTATCCCCAAATAAAATTTCATCTTTCCATACAAGGATGGGTTCAAATATCACCTCCAACCATTAACTAGCGCCAAAGGATCCTCTTCCTATAGCCTCGACCAAGGTGTATAAGCACAGCCAGGGCCATGTTCAATCCCATCCCAATTTATTGACACAAAAGATCTACCATTCCCATCCTGGCCATGGCCACCTCAACCTCTATGGTATTGACAAGATGATTCTCATAGAGCCTAAAAAAAAGAATGCAATGATTATGTTTCCACAAAGGCCAAATCTTCTTAATGTTTAAAGCCTTCAAATTTAACCAAGCCAAGCTTTGTGTTGAGAAACAAGTATCGGTCCATCAATTTATTCTTTGGCCTATTTTTCAACTTCAATTTACAACAACAATTCTTAAATAGTGTGCACCCTACTTAAGTTTTCAACCATGCAAACAATCAACTCAAAAAGTATCAAGACCGATATGGTCATCTTAAGAGTCCGAAGTAACAAATTTGTTTTCCCTGTACTACCATAATGAAGGTAATAATCCATTTCCTCTTTATCTTTCAAAAATAGAAAAGAAATATATTGTATTGATTAATATTGGTTTTTTGGCATCCATGGACCAAAAGTTCATGCAATGTATGGATTCATGGAAGTCATGGTACTTGCAAACGATTATCTTTGCAATGGCGAACACAACTCTAGCTTCGTCTCTAGTCCATTTTTGTCATGAGCCCAATGACTCAATTACTAAGGTGACATGAAAACAAAACCATAATAACAACATTTTTTTAGGGGAACATTTCATCTACATCCTTTCATCGTTTGTCACTGACGTATCTAAGATTTCCATTTGTCCCCCCTTCATCATTTATCAATTGTGTATCCAAGGGTTCCATATGTCCTAGAATTAATGCCTCCCGATCAATGGGATTTTGGAATATTGTCCAGCTTCTCCATGGACACAAAAATATAACTTATTCAACATGATTGGATCCCTATACTTTCTCAATCTTTGGAATGAAATGAGATAGTATGGTAAGAAAGTAAGAAAAATTGTGAGGTATTAAGGTAGGACAAATGAGTGTGAAGAATTGTGAGGCTTAAGCCATCCAAGAAGTACATGCACATGTACAAATGGATTTCTCTACACATGTTATTCAAATTTTTACATGAAACAATATCAAGGAAAACAATAACAAGTGCAATTAAAAACAACAAGGCTATACTAGTAGGTTTTTATATCCAACAAAAGGATTAAATAATAAATACTACTATGTACTCAAGTTGAAACACAATTTCAATTATATGAAATTCTTTTTATATAATCACAACATGCCATCATTATGAGACAAGCAAAGTTTGTGCTGGACTCAAGTTTTATTTAATTGATTGTTTTTTTAATTAATTCTATTTTTTTGGCAACCATGTTTTCTAGCTGCCTTTCACACGTATGCAGTAACTACTTATAATTGTGATCAACTGGGCTTGACACATGGTTGGGTTTCGTCGTCTTTAATTATGCTACCTTGTCATATAAATGGATGTTATATTGTTCGTCATTGATCTATTAACGCTACCTTGTCGTAAAAATGGATGTAATATTCTTCATCATTGACATGTTTTCAGTACCTAACCTTTAATTAGCCAAATAGACTCTATCGCCACTTTTCACATTGTCTAGGTATGTTGAAGTAGGGATTCCTTGGATGGCTAATAACAAGAGTTTGCAGGGCTTCATCATTGAACCATGTCACCCAAGAATTTTTTTTGGGAAAAATATTTTCACCTCTTTTCACCACCTATACTATGGTCTGATTATTGTTTTTTTTTAAGGCTAAGAGGAGTTAGGTAACTATAAAGGGAAGACTACGTCCATTGAATACATGGACTTTAAAAAAGACACATAAAGAAGGCGTGTAATAACAATGGAACCCACTGTAGTTAAAAATAAATAAATAATTTTTTTCAACATATACCTATTCATTATGTTCGGTGTTTCCTTCCCCTAGTTCGAGGGTATGCTAGTTATTCACATAAATCTAAATTTAAGAAATACATCTAAAGACTCACAACTATATAATATGCAACTATTTATTGCTATTTTTTGAGTTATAGTTCTACACCAAAATTGTTTCTTTCTACAATGTTCATTCATAAAGATTTTTACAATGTTTGCACATTGAAATTAAAACAAATATGATTACAGTTGCAAAGGAAATCCATTGTCCAAATGACATAAGAATCCTTGATAAGAACCAAATTAAATTTGTGGGAAAATGCTATGAAGTATGTTTTACAAATCATAGAATAATCCAATAAACCTAACTAAAAATCTCTTACTCTTATGATTCCATTGCAATGCAATATTTAATACCAACTATCGTAGTAGTGGACCAAAAATAATAGTTGTGAAAGAAGTATGTATAAGATTTCCATCGTTCAACTTCACTAAAATTATAATTTTACTAACAAAAGTACAAATACCCTAAGCCAATTGTAACTTGGAAAATTTTCTCGAGATTAAATTGCATACATTGTTAATTCATAATGTGCATAGTGTTCAAGTGTCTGAAGCACATTAAAAACTCATTGGGGGTACATGTAGATTTTTAACCTTGTACAATTACTTACTGCAAATTCTTAATAAAAACATAAAAGATACAATGGCACACACACACACACACACACACACACACACATTACACATAGATTTTTACTCTGGAAACCCAAACCGGGAAAACCAACAACCTGTTTAGAGCCACACCTCTAATTCCTTTTTATTCATCATCTTATTCATTGTTTACAATACAATATATATAGGATCCTGCGACATCCAAACCCCTAATCCATTGGCCATGATTAATCAACAACCCTAATTCCTTCACAGGAATAAGAAAACCATCAATGGAAACCGTGTGCCGAAAAACAACCAAAATGGATGCAATAAACCACCCAATTTTTTTTCGAGGGCTTCTCCCCTAAACCCCCTTACAGGGAGGGACCCATATCAATGTACAGTACACAAGACTATTATCCCCCCAGGCTAGGGGTAACTAAAGAGATGATGTCTCGAGGCCCATAGGTAGAAGACATGGAGTGTCGAGAGACATATGACCAACTAAGACCACATTGATTAGACAGAGCCCCTCCTCTCCACCACACATCACCATGCATCACCAACAACATATAATCATCCACCACACCAGGTTGGTCCAGAAAGGACATCAAGTCTTTCTTCATGAGGTAACAAGTTTGGTCTCATGGTACATGTCACTTTAATAATTGAAGCATTTGAGCATGTTGCGAAGGGTCCTTTCTTTATTATAGAATGTATGATTGGAAATTATACCTTTTGCCTTATTTCACCTTGGTGGTTGACACAGTTTCCTAGTAAGTGGGTTACCCTTTGGGAAAGGGTTGCTAGTGGGGGGTCTCCTTGAAGGGTCATTGTACCATTCCTACACATACTTACCACTTTACACACCTCTTCCCCTCCACTTCCTCATCTTTTGGGTTTTTGGGCTCATTGACCCCAAGAAGGGCTTGTACCTCATTTCATGGGAAGAAGGGGATACAGGACCAAAGGTGTTGTAGTTGGAGAAAGACAAAATCCATAACTAATCCTTCTAGATGCTCTCCCTAAGGTCTTGAGAGTGATGAAACACTTCTCCATAAAAATGAAGGACCTTTAAAAGAAAAATAATTAATAAATGTCTTGCTTTTTGGGGGAATGCATTTGAAGTGTCTTTTAATTTCCAGTGCATATGGCACTCAATGTGTTCCTAAATTCAAGTTTCATTGTTGTGCTCTTTACTTTCCATTGCACATAGCACTCAATGTTTGGACCATAATAAATGAAAGAAAATAAAGGGATTGGAAAAAAGTTGCATTGCAAACAAAGGATGCAACACACCCTCCACAAAGGCACCCATAGATGAGACAATATGAACCTTTGATATGTCAAGAACCCCATGCCTCAAAGTATTACCCCAATCCACTGCATACTCACTACATGAATTAGAGAGGGTATTCTTGATTGGATAAGTGATTGTGTTGTTGTAACAAACATTAAGCTACAACCATTAGGGTTGCAACAAACTCACTCTTTCATACTGTTTTCCAACTTTTCTATTGCTGAAAATTACTTGTAAGCTGTGATAAATGTTCTATTGGTAATAAGCTATTGATTGGGTGGTTTACTTGCTAATTTAAGTGGCTATAAATTGTTGTTGTAGAAATTTTTTTCTACAACCATTGGGCTGTCATAAATACTTGTTGATAACACTCATTAACAACCCTCAATTGTCATCAAAGTCTTGGTCTAAACATTGGAACATTGTGTACTAGTTGCAAGATTTATTTTCCAATACCATATACTTGATTTTGATGGTTTAATTTGGAGTTGTTATAACTTATTCATTTCTGATATATATTTTTTTACTGCTGCAATTTTGGGGCAACAAGGTTTCTTGCTGATTCCCCACTTGTCTTGAGGCTTATATCATCAAATTTGGTCTTGTTTTTGGTTTGTCTAACACTATTTTGTAGGTACACAACCTTGGAAACCATTTACCAACTCCAAAGACTCTCTCCTCAAACCTCAAGTTCATCTTAGACCTTGACCTATAGGGGTTTTATTCTAGCTCTTTACTTCTCCCCTTGCGATCCCCCTAGGGTCACCCATGAAACATACCTTGTGTTGGTTATGCAGACCCCCCCTTCTCTCCTAAGGGCTGTGTGACCTCCCGGTCTAGGATCTATCAAGAAACTGAGTTAGATCGACTCTTTGGGTCTCTGCTAGACCCCAGTCCCACTTACACAGGTCCTTTCTCCAAATGCGCAGGTCATATGAGACCCACAGGTTCTCCCCTGAGCGTTGTTCAACTTCCACGCCAATTGGGCGCTAGCTCTTCTCTGGATAAGCCCTTTCCTTATGGAAACCACGACTATGACCACTCGTCTAACTCAAAAGGTGTTTCGCGATTTCGTGTATCGAGTCTTTGCATGTGAGTCACCCCGACTCTCCCGACCTCCGAAATCTCAACAGGGGCCTAGCGCATGCTAGCTCCCCCCTTATCCTCCATCCATATGACCCCTCGCTATGACCTGGGGCCAAACCTTCTGAGCGCTTTGTGATTTTCAGTTTTGCGAAGGCCTTTAGCCCATCCTTTCAAAACCCGAACTTGTGAATTTCGCTTGCCAGATCAACAGTCCACAATCCCCGTGATCCAATGGTCTTGATATCCTTTTTGCATATTGGGATTTCATGTTTCATGAAGTTGGAGGGCCACTCACCTCCCTTCTCCCGATATCTGAACTTTCGATACCTCCTTCCCTCAAAAGGAATCAACGGTCTAGATCTCTCCTCGATCAGACGACTCAGATCAAATCACGAACTCAGATTTCGCGAGTTCCCAGAGCTCTCACCTTTGATTTCTCGAGTTTTGAACTCCCAACAAGACCAGATATATAGTCCACAATATTCCTTCGATCGACGACTGTGATCAACTCGCGAGTTCTAACAACTCCACCCTTTGACTCCCCTGAGTCACGAGTCAAAAAATGTTGAGCTCTTGCCACGTGTCCTCTCCTGATGGATGACTAGGATCAAATTGCGAGTTCTCACTTCATGATTTCATGTCTCATAGGTTCTCGCCTGTCCTCCTTGCAAATATTCTGAGTTCCGAGTCCTTGAACTCTCGGATCTGCTGCCAACTGTCCTCCTCACGATGGGCGATTTAGATTTATTTCTGAACTTCAGACTTCGTAGAGTCCACCCTCCTGTGCAACTCTCAAAGGGTTAAGGTGCATGCACCTTTCCTGGATCGAATGGTTGTTGGTCCTTGCGCTCAGATCTGACGGTCCAAATCTGATCTCCTCCCGCGCTCGTTCCTTCCTATCTAGAATCTTATCCAACAGTCTAGATCCTTCTTGCAGTCGATCTGACGGTTGTTGTTGCTCCTCCTCCCGAGCTTGTGCTTTCCTCCGACTTAGAAGATTTTCGAAGTATTCAAAGGCTTCGACCTTTGTCCTTCCTACGAGTCCGTTTCTTGGATTTCGTCTGCACTTCTTGGAAAGTGCTATCCCTTTTGAGCTTTAGGACTTAGAATGAGTCCATCTCCCACACACTCCTTGCGTTCTCTCTTCTGAGCTTTTCAATTTTATTAGTCTCCTAAGGGTCCCGACCCTTCTGTTTCCTTTCAAAGGAGAACTTCGTGCCCTCCTGACAACCTTTTGCTCAAAGAACACCTTGCTGAGCATGTTCTACAGAGTGTTCACCAGCTCTAGGAGTATATTCCTTTGATACTCTTCTCCCTGAACTCGAAAAAGAGTTCTCTCTGTGCACACTTGCGCTCGATCGATGCCCACCTGGAAGAGCCCTACAAAATTCTCAGTGACTCTATCTCTCTCTCTCTGAACTCACCACAGAATTCTTCCTGTGCACTCCTTGCACTTCTGCTGATGAAGGTTCCACGATATCTCTCCTGAGCTTCTTTGAGGTTAACTTACCTCTGTCACACACTCCTTGCACTCGCTCGATGCCCACTTGGCAGATCTCTACAGAATTCTCAATAACTTTGTTTCCCTCTGTGATTTCTCTGCATAGTTTCCCCTCTAAGGTATTCAGTAACCTTGAGGTACCTCTTGAGTTTGTGATCGCTCTGGTGCACCCTCCTGGAACGTTCTTTTCTGACTCCATAGAGTTCAGATGAGCACTCCTTGTTCTGGCTACAGAACCTCAAATGTTATGTTGTGCACTCCTTGCACAACCTAAAGAATCCAAAACGATATTACAAACCTCAATGAATATAAAAGGAATCTATCTCCTACTGTAAATGAAACTTATCATACATTCACAACATTCATTCATGAAATACATAAACACACTATATGTAGGAAAAACTGCTTTTCTATTATCTCTTTGTGTCTATACAGATGTTTACAAAAACTGGACTGCAACCGAGTCCTAGTTCTCTCAAGCTCTTTCTCAGAACTATTCTATCTCCTAAGTCTCCTAAGACTCTCTATCCATACCTCTCTACCAAGATCTCTCTCTCTCTGTCTGTTTTCAAAAAAAAGAGGGCTCTACGAGCTTATCCTCTTCACCGCCTTAGTGCTATCACTATCTCAGTTATGACACCATACTCCTACGACTATGTTGATGGGTCTTAAACCCCTTAACTCAACAATAGGAACCAAACCCACCACCAAGGCCCAATTAGACTCTGCAGCGTTTGTGATTGGAATGGTTCACTAGATCTCGTGATCCGGCCAATTTAATCGATGGGATTTTTGTTTTCTTGTGGAGGCATCTCCTTCAGTTAGGATTTTCTCTTTTGGTATTTTCTGTTTAGTTAGGATAAATGTGAGGAAAATCCGGTATAAACCAACTTGACCACACAATGATAAGGAATTCTAAAGACTGGGAAAGGTTGGGCTTAGGATAACCCTCACTCCAACATGCAGACATCGATCTCTTACCACAGGCCTAGTAATAATACTTTAATCGTGTGAGCACTCGATCACTAGCTAAGATTTTAACCTAAACTATCCAAGAAACAAAATGAGAGAAAATTTAACTACTGGAGAAGAGGCTGAGCTTGGGATAACCCGCTGCTCAAAAATGCAAACAATAATCCTATACCACAAGCCTAGTAATAATACGTTAACCATGTGAGCATCCAATTACTATTTGAGAATACTAATTATTAGAATAAAACATTTGTATGATAAGATCAATAGCAAGCAAAATAATTCATCTACCATAATCTTTCATCATATATCCACACAATGATTCATCATTTCCATCATTAGAGAAAATAACAACAAAACAATTGCACCAGATAACTTGACAATATAATCGATAGCTCTTACTTGTTACATCTTCTCATGAATTGAATAGGAAATAGTTCTTCTCCAGGCTCAATTACACATCCATATGATGAAAACAACTTCGTCTCTGGTCTAGAAGGACTTCTTCATTCATAGTAGCTCCAAAATAATTCTTAACAACTAGAAAGAAAAGACTTCTTGCAACCAACCATCGACCCTAGACCATCGGTCGATGTTCATATTTATAATATAAAGTATTAATAGTGATTAACGGTAAAATAAAATTTGAGCTAATAAAAAATCGCCACGTGGCGTCATCATCTGACAGTATTTCAACAATCCACTCAAGTTGTTTCTTGAAAAGGGTGGATTCTTTCATAATCAGACCATCTGATAAAGCGTTCTTCACAAGTATGGGCCCACGGGAATCTGTGTTGTTCCATTTGGGGCTGCATATATCCCTCTGATGTCTGTTGCATGCGCTCGGTATTTTATCAAGGTGGAATTCAGCCGCTGTAGCGTCGCTTGGGCCCTGATCGGATGTTCGGCAAAATGTTGCGCTTGTCCTGGATTTGCATCGACCACCTTTGCGAGTTCTTCGGTCCATAATGAGCCTCATTCAACATGCGACTTGACTGTGTCACTCATGTCAGAGAATTTGTCGAGGATGCCAGGCCAACATCCCCCATCGCTTCGATGATTTAGTCTCGACGTTTCTTTCAGTTCTTCGGCGGAGTCATAGGATAGACTTTAGTCGATGATCGAGAAGTTTCTCCCTGTAGTCAAAACAAAAGTAGTTTAGTAGTTAATTAACCTATGATCTGACATAAATAAATCAAAATATCAACACGTACCTATGCAGCTTGCTAGTCTTAGTCATTTTTAATACTTACGTGATCCCGAACGCATTCTTTGAGCGATCTGCGAAGCCGCCGCCATTCTTCGGTTTTAATGAGAACCTCAACATGCTATAGTGTGGCTAAATCAAGTATGATAGACATGCATGTATGAATTATCATAGTACTTACTTGACCTTTGGAATCGTCAAGAAAGGGCATCGAGGACAAATTATGTGCGTGTGTGCTCTCGAGGGGTCAGATATCGTACAGAGAAAGTCGTTAAAAAATTCCAGAACCCGTATTATCAGGCGTACCAAACGTCATTCATCAATAACAGAGGTTCGTAAGTTCAAAAGGATCGAAAGGATCATGCCACACATTTTCTTGCAACCCCGATCGGTGACGCTTTCATGTTTTGGATAACATCCGTCGATTAGCTCAAGCGTGCCGAATTTTCAAACATCATGTCACGAGGCGTGGATATTATGTTGGCCAGCCTAGCGTCACTCCTTGATTTCCCTATAAATTCCAGGATCTTTGCAAGCAATCCTTCTCATATGTTGAGCTCATACTTTTCAGAAATTTGGTTTGGTAAATTCGTCTTAGCGATGTCCAGCTGAGTGACTCCTTGCCGTCTATGGACACTTTGAGTCTCTTATGTTGTTGCAGTTATGGGATCTCTTTCAAGCATGGGACAAGGTCTACGAGGCAGTCGGAGTGCGAGATATCACCCTCAGCGCACCTGGGATTCCTTTCTATGGGTTTCGAGAGGTACAACTATTGGCCCGGAGGTAGCGTCATCGTCCAAGGATGAGCTTGGGGTGGTCGCAGATACGTCCGGGAGAAATACGCTGGAGGCTGCGCCTTCTCCGGGACCGAAACCACGGAGAAGAGGAAGGCCTAAGAAGAAAATTTGGGAAGGAGAGGGGGAACGCCCCAAGGCTGAACCGAAGGTACGTCCAGCCTGCGAGGAATCTGTAATGCCCACCGATCGCTCGTAGTTGGTCGAGACAGCTGACAAAGGAGACAAGAGAGGAGAGGGGAGATCAAAATTGTCGGGCTCTTCCATTGGAAATTCCGCTCAACAACTAGAGTAGGCTCAAATTGCAATAGCCGAGATCTACCAAGAGAATAGGGAACTGCGACGTCAATTGGTGGAGAAAACCCAGGGGATATCACTGCCGCAAGGTCGCGGGGGAAGCGTCGTCTGGTTGCAGAGACAACTTCGAGAGGCACAAGACACAATCATGGAATTGCGTGACACGCAACGGATGACGGTGACAATGGAGCATAAGTCACCACAAAGTGTGAAAGACAAATTGAGACAGGACTACCGCATAGGTGATGCATAGTTAGCGGGTTCTTTCTCCACGTTCTCGAAAGTGTGGTTTAGCACCTTTTTTCCCTTTCTTTGTAAAATTTTGTAATCTTACGACGACCGGGCCAGTTAGTCGAATCGTTGCAGTTTATTTATTCAAATGTAAACCGAGCCTGGTGGAGGGTTTTCCCTTTTGATTGTATATATATATATATATATATATATATATAAAGGTTTTAAGGCATTATTGTGAATCAGACGTGTATTCTTCTTTAATTTTTTTGCGCAAAAGAATATTAGATTTTTTTCTTTTTTCATCATGATTATCACGTCATGAGTTTGTTAATGATTTTTCCTCTGTAAAACTTTGACATCGACTTCGGTTATTGAAAATATTTAATCACGTGGATAAAAATCATGTTTGAAGGGCTAGAGGCCACAACTGTCGATACCGAGAGTCATTGAAGTGATTATTACGTCAGGGAAACAATTAGTCCCTCTTTTCCGATACCGAACTTATTTTGGGGTTTGACGGTCGGCAGTGTTGTTTTTTATTTCTCAAACAATTTTCATCACCTTAATCTTCTACTGACACCAATCTTCATAAGTGAGTCGAGAGAAACCTGGGTCGCTGCTTCCTTAAGAAATCCGCCGAGGCCGATTCAATCAGTCGTCGACGATATCCATGCCCAGGGTTATTTGCAGGGTGAGGAAAGTCTTGAAACCGCCGATGCCGATGAAAACGACGCTCAACTTTGTTTTTATTTTGGACCTCTCAGGAGATTTTAGTCACTTTACTCCTTTTCCGATGCCGAAACGTCCCAAGCAGTTTAGGGAAACTTTTAGATTGTTGATTCTTTTAATCGAGGTCTGTCCCTTTTAAATTTGACAAGGTTTCTTACATGCCCCAACATATTTTCTAATAATCAAAACATGAAAACATAAAAGTTAAGCATGGGTGACATTTTCATACTAAATTAGAAACAAGAGGTGCAAGGCCCAACTGGTACCCAAAATGTAGAAAATAAGCCCAGACTTTTTAGGGTGTATTGAGTGCTTAACAGACTACATACATAAATGTCTATCTAGACTTGACTACGATCTGGGCCTGCTACAGGCAACCATTTAAGGCAACCCTATCCACTATCTGTATAGATTTATGGCCTGACTCTTACAGCCTTACAACACAAAAATCCGTATTGGATCATATTTCAAATTTTAAAAATGGGAGGGTCGGTTCCTCTGCCTTTCTCCATTGCGTGTCTGCGTGTTGGCGTGCTAGTGCATTTGCTGAGGTGGAGCGATGCTCCTGCATCAAACTCCACTACTAGGAAAAACATGAGCTCATTCTCATGATCTCCTCTTCTCCGGTGTTGAAATCCTCCACGGATCATGAGCTCCTCTTCTCCAGTGTTGAAATCCTCCTGGATCCCAAACTTTCTTTTAGAGTTGTCCTTCTGCTCCTCTCCAGCTATGCCGTTGTTACTGCTATTGGTGCTTCTTCTTCTTCTTCCCTGCTGTTATGGAATGATCTCTTCTATTAAACTCTCCTTTGCTGATTGCTTCTTGTGCTGACCTCAACATAAACTCTCTTATATCCTCTATCACTCTATCCATCTGCTCCAGTGGCTGGCTCTTCTTATGAAGTCTTCTCGGCTGCAACTTTTCCTCAAACACGTCAAAGGGTAGTTCAACCTGATCCCCCACATCATTTTCTTCTTCTGTGGAATTAGCTTTCCACCTTACTACAGTCTCATCACCGAGATGTTGCTTAGCTTCTTCCTCTAACATATTGGTTACTTCTTCCAGTTGCTGTGCTGATACGTCTCCATCTTTCTTCGGCTGTTCTCCGAGCTGGTATGCTCCTCCCTCTGTCTCCAACTTAGCCTGTTGGATGTGCAAGCTTTGCACCATTACCCTTCTCTCTAGGGATTCCAGTTCTTCATACAGATCAACAAAATCCATGATGTCTGCTTCCTCTTCTGCTGCAAGCTTCAATGCTACAGTCATATCCTGTTCAGCTTCCTGGCTGAAAAATTTGAGCAATTCTGTCGAATGCTCTTCTCCTTCTGCTGGGCTAGACATCAATGTCTGCTCCATGTTTGACAATTTTCTTTGTCTGTCTTTCCTCTGCTGCTGCACTTTCATCATGTCCATTGGCCTCTACTTGGTTGTTTGGTAGGAATTCTTTGATACCTCCAATCATCAGAATGCTCCTCTGATCGTCCTCGTCTATGATGGAAGTATTTAACTTATCATCGTATTCATTCACATGGTTTGCAAATCCACATGAATCTATCAACACTCCTTGCTGACTTGAACCCACTTCTGAGCTCCCAAGACTTTCAGACAGTCTCATTTCTTTCTCCTTTCCCACCTTGCAATTTGGGACTTCTCTTTTTCCCACCTGGCAGTCTATGAGATCAACCGATCTCATATCATTTCCCACCTAGCAATTTTAACTTTCAGTACTACTCCTCTGGTAGTATGTGAGACCTTCGACTGATCTCTTTCCATTGCCCACCTAGCAACTTGAAAGTAAATTTCTGCCTACCTGGGAGTTTGCAAAATTCTTTGTGGATTTCTCTTCCTCATCACTAAGGTGTCTCCTAATTTCTGGTTCACAGATGTAAACCATCTCCTCCTCCGTTTCACTGAGGTTTTCAAGGATGCCTCAGCCACCTCCTTACTATTTGTTGCTGCTTTCTCGTCCAGATCCTTCCTGCAGTCGATCCGACGATTGTTGTTTCTCCTCCTCTCGAGCTTGCACTTTCCTCCGACTTAGAAGATCTTCGAAGTATTCAAAGGCTTCAACCTTTGTCCTTCCTACGAGTCCGTTTCTTGGATTTTGTCTGCACTTATTGGAAAGTGATATCCCTTCTGAGCTTTAGGAATTAGAATGAGTCCATCTCCCACACACTCCTTGTGTTCTCTCTTCTGAGCTTTTCGATTTTCTCAGTCTCCTAAGTGTCTCGACCCTTCTGTTTCCTTTCAAAGGAGGACTTTGTGCCCTCCTGGCAACCTTCTGCTCAAATAACACCTTGTTGAGCGTGTTCTACAGAGTGGTCACCAGATCTAGGAGTATCTTCCTGTGATACTCTTCTCCTTGAACTCAACAAAGAGTTCTCTCTGTGCACACTTGCACTCACTCGATGCCTGCCTAGCAGAGCCCTACAAAATTCTCAGTGACTCTATCTCTCTCTCTCTGAACTCACCACACAATTCTTCCTATGCACTCCTTGCACTTCTGTTGATGAAGGTCCAATGATATCTCTCCTGAGATTCTCTGAGGTTAACTTACCTCTGTCACGCACTCCTTGCAGACAATGTGCACTCCTTGCACTCGCTCGATGCCCACTTGGCAGAGCTCTACAGAATTCTCAATAAATTTGTTTCCCTCTATGATTTCTCTACATAGTTTCCCCTCTAAGGTATTTAGTAACCTTGAGGTACCTCTTGAGTTTGTGATCGCTCTGGTGCACCCTCCTGGCACGTTCTTTTCTGACTCCACAGAGTTCAGATGAGCACTTCTTGCGCTGGCTAGACAACCTCAAATGTTAAGTTGTGCACTCCTTGCACAGCCTAAAGAATCCAAAATGATATTACAAACATCAATGAAGATAAAAGGAATCTATCTCCTACTGTAAATGAAACTTATCATACATTCACAACATTCATTCATGAAATACATAAACACACTATGTGTAGGAAAAAATGCTTTTCTATTATCTCTTTGTGTCTATACAGATGTTTACAAAAACTGGAATGAAACCGAGTCCCAATTATCTTAAGCTCTCTCTCAGAACTATTCTATCTCCTAAGTCTCCTAAGACTCTCTATCCATACCTCTCTACCAAGATCTCTCTCTCTCTCTGTCTGTTTTCAAAAAAAGAGGGCTCTACGAGCTTATCCTCTTCACCGCCTTAGTGCTATCACTATCTCAGTTACGACACCATACTCCTACGACTACTTACATAAATTTCTATCCAGACTTGACTATGATCTTGGCTTTCTACAGGAAACCATTTAAGGCAACCCTGTCCACTGCCTGTACAAAGGTATGTCCTGACTCTTACAACCTTACAACACAAAAATCCGTATTGGATCATATTTCAAATTTTAAAAATAGGAGGGTTGGTTCCTCTGCATTTCTCCATTGCGCGTCTGCCTGTTGTCGTGCTGGTGCATTTGCTGAGGTGGAGCGATGCTCCTGCATCATACTCCACTACTAGGAAAAATATGAGCTCCTCTTCTCCAATGTTAAAATCCTCCTGGATCCCAAACTTTCTTTTGGAGTTGTCCTCTTGCTCCTCTCCAGCTATGCCGCTGTTACTGCTACTGGTGCTTCATCTTCTTCTTCCCTACTTCTATGGAAGGATCTCTTCTGTTCAACTGTCCTTTGCTGACTGCTTCTTGTGTTGAACTCAACATCAACTCTCTTATATTCTCTATCACTCCATCCATCTGCTCCAGTGGCCGGCTCTTCTTATGCAGTCTTCTCGGCTGCAAATTTTACTCAAACATGTCAAAGGGTAGTTCAGCCTGATCCCCCACATAATTCTATTCTTCTGTGGAATTAGCTTGCCACCTTGCTGCAGTCTCATCACTGAGATGTTGCTCAACTTCTTCCTCTAACAGATTGGTTACTTCTACTAGTTTCTGTGTTGGTACATCTCCAACTTTCTTCGGTTGTTCTCCGAGCTGGTATGCTCCTCAATCTGTATCCAACTTAGCCTTTTGGATGTGAAAGCTTTGCACCATTACCCTTCTCTCTAGGGCTTCCAGTTCTTCATACAAATCAAAAAAATCCATGTTGTCTGCTTCCTCTTCAGCTGCAGGCTTCAATGCTCCAGTCATCTCCTGTTCAACTTCCTGGCTAAAACATTTGAGCAATTCTACCAAATTATCTTCTCCTTCTGCTGGGGTAGACATCAATGTCTGCTCCATGTTCTCCTCTTTGACAGTTTCTATTGTTCGTCTTTCCTTTGTTGCTGCACTTTCATCATGTCCATTGGCCTCTACTTGGTTGTTTGGTAGGAGTTGTTTGATCCCTCCAATAATCATAATGCTCCTCTGGTCTTCCTCCTCTATGATGGAAGTATTTAACTTCTCATCTTCTTCATTCACATGGTCAAAAAATCCACATGAATATATCAACACTCGTTGCTGACTTGAACCCACTTCTGAGCTCCCGAGACTTTCATATAGTCTCATTTCTTTCCCCTTGCCCACCTGGAAATTTGGGACTTCTCTTCTGCCCACCTGGTAGTCTATGAGATCAACCGATCCCATCTCATTGCCCACCTGGAAATTTGAACTTTTAGTACTACTCCTCTGGAAGTATGTGAGACCTTCGACTAATCTCTTTCCATTTCCCACCTGACAACTTGAAAGTCCATTTCTTCCCACCTGGGAGTTTGCGAAATTCTTCGTGGATTTCTCTTCCTCATCACTAAGGTGTCTCCCAATTTCTGGTTCACAGATGTAAACCATCTCCTCCTCCATTTCACTGAGGTTTTCAGCATGCCTCATCCACCTCATTACTATCTATTGCGGATTTCTGGCCAACAACTTTTGAACATGGCATTTTACCTTTCTGTTCAAAGGATATTCATACATCCAGCGTACCTTTGCCTCTTGTTGCATCCTTAATGTTAGTTGTTCCATATTTTCTCTTAATTCGCTGAGCTCTTTTTCCATCTCAACTTTACTCCTCTGTTGGTGGTCCTTGCCTTGACCATGCTTATGGCCTTCAGTAACCATTTCACCCTCTGTCTGCCCTCCTAGCAAGTATATGGATCACTCTACATCCGAGAGCATATCCATCTTCTCTCACAGCTCACTTGGATGTTTAAATTTTTGCTGTTGCGCACATTCAACAACCTTCTCACAGAGCATCATCACCCTTATTCCTTAACCTGCTGTCTATAGGAAAACTTAAACTTCTGATATCCCCTAATGTTACCAGACTATCTCTTCTTTTACTGTCTCCTTGTCTGCCATCTGCAAAAAAATTTCGACTCTCTCCTCTTTCTCTTTCGCCTGAAATATACAGATGAACATTCAGCTCTGATACCACCCAGTATCAGAGTATATCCTTTCTCTGCTCTCTGCTACATAAATTTAAAAACATCTGTGCTCTGATACCACTTGATGGTATCAGACTATATCCTTTATCTCCTTCGCCTGAAATACATAGACGAAAAATCAACTCTGATACCACTTGATGCAGACCACCCTTCTCTCCTAAGGGTTGTGTGACCTCTCAGTCTAGGATAGATCAAGAAACTGGGTCGGATAGACTCTTTGGGTCTCTGCTAGACCCCAGTCCCACTTACATAGGTCCTTTCTCCAAATGCACAGGTCATATGAGACCCACGGGTTCTCCCTTGAGCGTTGTTCAACTTCCACGCCAATTGGGTGCTAGCTCTTCTCTGGCGAAGCCCCTTCCTTCTGGCGACCACAGATATGACCACTCGTCTAACTCAAAAGGCATTTCACGATTTCACATATCATGTCTTTGCATGTGAGTCATCCCGACTCTCCCGACCTCCGAAATCATGACAGGGGCCTAGTGCGTGCTATCTCCTCCCTTATCCTCCATCCATATGACCCCTCACTATGACCTGGGGCCAAACCTTTCGAGTGCTTCGGGATTTCATGTTTTGCGAAGGCCTTTATCCCTTCCTTCCAAAACTTGAATTTGTGAGTTCCACTTGCCAGATCAACGGTCCACAATCCCCGCGATCCAACGGTCCTGATCTCCTTTTTGCGTATCAGGATTTCACGTTTCGCGAAGTTGGAGGGACGCTCACCTCCCTTCTCCCAATATCCAAACTTTCGATACGTCCTTCCGTCGAAAGGAATCAACGGTCCATATCTCTCCTTGATCTGACGACTCAGATCAAATCACGAACTCAGATTTCGCAAGTTCCCAGAACTCTTACCTCTGATTTCCCGAGTTGTGAACTCCTGACAAGAACAGATATACGGTCCATGATCTTCCTTCCATCAACGGCTGCGATCAACTTGTGAGTTCACACTTCGCAATTTCTAACAACTCCACCCTTTGACTCCCCTGAGTCGCGAGTCAGCGAAATGCTGAGTTCCCGCCACGTGTCCTCTCCTGATGGACGACTTGGATCAAATCGTGAGTTCGCACTTCACGATTTCGTGCCTCGGAGGTTCTCGCCTGTACTCCTTGCAAATCTTCCGAGTTCAGAGTCCTCGAACTCTTGGAGCTGTTGCCAACTGTCCTCCTGACAATGGGTGGTTTAGATTTATTTCTGAACTTCAGACTTTGCAGAGTCCACCCTCTTGTACAACTCTCAATGGGTTAAGGTTCGTGCACCTTTCTTGTATCCAATGGTTGTTGGTCCTTCCGCTCAGATCTAATGGTCTTGATATGATCTCCTCCTGCGCTTGTTCCTTGCTGTCCAGACTCTGATCCAATGGTCCAGATCCTTCCTGCAGTCGATCTGACGGTTTTTGTTTCTCCTCCTCCTGAGCTTGTGCTTTCCTCTGACTTAGAAGATTTTTGAAGTATTCAAACCTACGAGTCTGTTTCTTGTATGTTGTCCGCACTTCTTATAAAGTGCTATCCCTTCTGAGCTTTAGGACTTAGAATGAGTCCATCTCCCACACACTCCTTGCGTTCTCTCTTCTGAGCTTTTCAATTTTCTTAGTCTCCTAAGGGTCTCAGCCCTTCTGTTTCCTTTCAAAGGAGGACTTCGTGCCCTCCTGACAACCTTCTGCTCAAAGCACACCTTGTTGAGTGTGTTCTACAGAGTGTTCACCAGCTCTGGGAGTATCTACCTCTGATACTCTTCTCCCTGAACTCGACAAATAGTTCTCTCTGTGCACACTTGCACTCGCCTGATTCCCACTTGACAGAGCCCTACAGAATTCTCAGTGACTCTATCTCTCTCTCTTTGAACTCACTGCAAAATTCTTCCTGTGAACTTCTTTCACTTCTGTTGATGAAGGTTCAATGGTATCTCTGCTGAGATTCTCTAAGGTTAACTTACCTATGTCATGCACTCCTTATGGACAATGTGCACTCCTTGCACTCACTCGATGCCCACTTGGTAGAGCTCTTCATAATTCTCAATAACTCTGTTTCCCTTTGTGCTTTGTCTGCACAGTTTCCCCTCTAAGGTATTCAGTAACCTTGAGGTACCTCTTGAGTTTGTGGTCGCTCTGGCACATTCTTTTCTGACTCCATAGAGTTCAGATGTGCACTCCTTGTGCTAGCTACAAAACCTCAAATGTTCTGTTGTGCACTCCTTGCACAGCCTAAAGAATCTAGAACGATATTACAAACCTCAATGAAGATAAAAGGAATCTATCTCCTACTGTAAATGAAACTTATCATACATTCACAACATTCATTCATGAAATACATAAACACACTATGTGCAGGAAAAACTAATTTTCTATTATCTCTTTGTGTCTATACAGATGTTACAAAAACTGGACTGCAACTAAGTCCTAGTTCTCTCAAGCTCTCTCTCAAAACTATTCTATCTCCCAAGTCTCTTAAGACTCTCTATCGAGACCATTCTACCAAGATCTCTCTCTCTCTCTCTCTCTCTCTCTCTCTCTCTCTCTCTGTTTGTTTTCAAAAAAAGAGGGGTCCACGAGCTTATCCTCTCCACTGCCTTAGTGCTATCACTATCTCAGTTACAACACCATACTCCTACGCTACTTACATAAATGTCTATCCAGACCCAACTACGGTCTAGGCCTGCTACATCAAACATTTAAGGCTACCCTATCCCCTACCTGTACAAACGTATGGCATGGCACTTACAACCTTACAACACACAAATCTATATTGGATCATATTTCAAATTTTAAAAATGGGAGGGTCGGTGCCTCTCCCTTTCTCCATTGCACATCTACGTGTTGGCGTGCTGGTGCATTTGATGAGGTGGAGCGATGCTCCTGCATCAGTTGTACTTTTACTTCACTAAAACAAGGGGGAAATATATTGAGGTGATAGTGATAGGTGTTCCCAGTTGTGTCACACACTTGTTGTTTGGGTTGGTCTTTTCCCAAACTACAAACTATGTGATAACAAGGACCAATAATGCAAATAATATAACACATACCCAACATTCTGCCACTTGTTGTTTTCTTTGCATACAGGGGGGTTACAAGATTACATAGTCAACAATCAAGGGCAATAGTGCCCATAGATCCTCTACATCAAGAGAACTTCTCAGTACTAACATATTTTTTAATGAATATGCAATATTATTCAAAGCGTCCACCTTCATCAACAACACCTTCTTTTCTTCAACCATGTCTTTCACAAAGTGATACTGAACATCAATATGCTCTATCTTTAAATGATAAGTTGGGTTTTTCACCAAGAAGATTCCACTCTGATTGTCACAATCTATCATTATAGCTTGTTGTAGCAACCCAATACCTGATCACAATCTCTATAACCATATTGCTTCCTTTCTTGCATGATTGGCTACCATGCATTCAACTTATGTAGTTGAGAGTTCCACTACAATCTGTATTTTTCTCATCCAACTGATTTATCCTCCAAACTGGTTAAACACATACATGATTGTAGATCTTATGCGATCTATTTCTCCAACCCATTTTGCATCAACAAACCCATGTATGTCCAATCTTGGTATTCCTTGGTATCACAATCCATAACTAGTAGTGCCACACAAATACCTAAAAACCCTCTTTACTATTTTCCAATGTTCCTTCCCTAGTTTTGGCATATACCTGCTCAAAACTCCCATTGCATGTGCAATATCCAGTCTAGCACAAACCATTGCAATATCTGGTCTAGTATAGACCATTGAACACATGACATTTCCTCTTCCCCTTCCCATGTCTTTGGAAACTGATCCACATAGAAATTTACACCTACAGGAAGAGGAACCTTGAATGGTTTACATTCCTGCATATTAAACCTTTGCAATATTGTCTTGACATGTTTCCTTTGATTTAACCAGAGTTTCCTAATTTCCTGATCTTTAATTTCCATTCCCAAAATGAAATTTGTGGCACCAATATCCTTCATGTCAAATTTAGAGGACAAATGAGTTTTTACATCCTGGATAATCTCCTTGTTGTTTCCTATCAACAACATATCATCCATATACAATACCAAATAAATGAGATGATCACCAACTAATTTGAAATACACATAGTGATCTTCTTTGCTCGTTGTGAAACCAATTCCCAACATATAAGTATCAAATTTTTGATACCACATCCTTGGTGATTGCTTTAACCCATACAAGGACCTTCTCAGCCTACATACTAGCTCTTTATTTTCCTTCACAACAAATCCTTCTGGTTGCTTCATGTAGATTTCTTCTTCCATATCCCCATGTAGGAATGTTGTCTTCACATCCATCTTTTCTACTTCAAAATAAAACACAACAACAATAGACAAAATAAATTTAATAGAAGTTAACTTGGCAACATGAGAAAAATTTTCATGAAATTCAATTCCCTCTACTTGGGATTAACCTTTTGCTAGTAACCGAGCTTTGTATTTCTCCACTTTTCCTTCTACATTCAACTTCTTCTTAAACACCCATTTGTTGCCAATGGGATTTCTTCCAGTTGACAACTCCACTAGATCCCAAGCCTCATTCTTGTCCAAGGCTGCCATTTCTTGAACCATGGTCTTTTCCCATAGTTTTCCATCCTTTGAATCCACTACCTCCCTAATAGTTCTAGGATCATAATCAACAATAGACAAAGAAAAATTTGAATGGAAATCAGGTGGAGTATACCTTTCTGGTTGCCTTCTTTCTTGAACCAATCTCTTCAATAATGGAGTATGAAGATCTTCTTCTGATTCAAGCTCTTCTGTAGAGTCTGATTCATTTTCCTTCAATTCAAACTCTATTTTCTCTAGTTCTTCCTCCTTTGGTAGGACTTCATGTTTGACAACATCTTTGATTTCTCTAAATACTACATCTCAGCGATACACTACCTTTTTAGTTTATGGGTTCCATAACTTATAACCTTTCAGGCCATCTTTATACCCTATAAAGATACACTTTTTAGCCTTTTTATCTAGCTTACTCATGTTTTCCTTTGGAATGTGAACATAAGAATCACAACCAAATACCCTAAGATGTGTCAGAGAGGGTTTTTTTACCAGTCTATACCTCATGTGGATTCTTGTCATCTAATAATGATGAGGGTGATTGATTAACTAGGTAACATGTAGTACCCACTGCCTCTGCCCAAAATTCCTATCCTAACCTGACACCACTAAGAATGCACCTTTCTTTTTCCATCAACGTCCTGCTCATCCTTTCTACAACTCCATTCTACCGAGGTGTATATGGAGTAGTCTTCTTCCTTTCTATATCACAATTCTTACATAATTCTTCGAATTCATTTCCACATAACTCTCCACCATTATCCATCCTCAACACCTTAATTATTTTCCCTGTTTGATTCTCCACAAGAGCCTTAAAATATTTAAACATGTCAAAGACTTCATATTTATTCCTGAGGAAATATATCCATGTGTTCCTCGAGAATTCATCTATAAATGAGACATAGTACACATATTTTCTGAGTGATGGAATCAACACAGGTCCAAACACATCATTGTGCACCAACTATAAAATTCCCTCTCCCTAATTGCACCAGAGGGGAATCTCACTTGATTCTGCTTCCCATATACACAATGTTCACAAAAATCAAAATCCAGAGAGAAATTGGACATACCTTCAACCATACCTTTACTGTGTATTAGTTGAAGGCCCTTCTCTCCGATATGCCCCACTCTTTGATGACACAACATATCCTTTTCTCTAGAGACTATATGATTGTTTTCTTCTTTATCTCAAATCTCAAGAACAATAGAACTATTATACCCATCACTAATAGTGCTGACTTTCCTCTTATATAGAGTTCCAAAATGAACTCCCTTCAACAACACCATTGCTCCTCGAACCATCCTGCAGGTTTCTTTCTTAAACACTATTTTTACCCTTGCATCGTCCATTTTTATTATAGAAATCAAATTTCTGGCCAATCTTGAGATGTGCAGAACACTAGGGATTGTTCTAATCCTTCCATCCATGAGCTTCAACTTGAATTTTCCTCATCCTATTATTTTGGCTGTCGAGTCATCACCTAATAAAACCTCACCTCCATCATACCTTTCATACTCACAAAATCACTCCTCGTGAGGAGTCATATGAAAGGATGTACATGAGTTAACCAACCATGCCTCATGACTACATGTGTGCTTGAATAAGCCAAGTATACATCCTCTCCTTCTTTCGTGAAGGTTTTTTTTTCTTTAGAAGGAGCATCTTCATATCCCTTCCCTCTCTCAACACTTTTGGATCTATATTGCTTCTTGTAGTTCCCTTCTTTTCCACATCTCCAACACACCGTTACAAATTTTCTAGGATATTTAGATATTCCCTTAGATTTAAATCTCCCACTTGAGAACTTAGATATATTTCTTTCTTGGGAGCGCCCTCTTACAAGTAATGCATCCATGCTATGTCCTTCCATGTTCTTCTGTCTCATCTCCTCCCACAACAAGGATGATACCACATCATCAAAACTTAAAGTGGTTTTATTACTAGTTATGGACTCAACCATACTATCCCACGAGCCTGGTGAAGAGAAAAATAACCTGATACACTTATCTTCATCATATATCTTAATATCATCAGATAATAGCTGACTTACCACAATATTGAAGGCATTCAGATGCTGTGTCACTGAGTCTCCATATTTCATGCTTAGGTTGTACAACTTCTTTTGTAAGAACAATTTATTTACTAGGGACTTTGACTGATACAAAACCCCTAACTTATCCCATAGTTCCTTGGTTGTAGCTTCTCTTGACACATTCAGTAATACTAAATCTGAGAGACACAATCAGATTGTGCTCTTTGCCTTCTGATCCAAAATTTTCCAATCTTCTATTGACATTTCTGTAGGTGCATTACCTAGATCCATAATGATCCACTGATATTTGTCCACAAACATATCTTCTTTCTTGAGCTTCCACAACTCAAAAATTTTTCCTTTAAATTTCTAGATCTCTATTTTTGAACTGCTTGATATTTCTTTTCACCTAAAGAATTGATACTGTAGATCTCCCACTATAACAAGGTTTATCACAGACCCGAGCCAAAACCTTAGCCACAAAGGAATCCGCCTGAAGCCAATAATCGCTCTGATACCAAATGTAGATTTTTAACCTTGTACAATTACTTATTGCAAATACATTCTTAATAAAAATATAAAAGAGACAATGGAACACACACACATTACACAAAGATTTTTACCGTGGAAACCCAAACCGGAAAAACCAACAACCTGTTTAGAGCCGCACCTCTAATTTCTTTTTATTCATCATCTTATTCATTATTTACAATAAAATATATATAGGATCCTACGACATCCAAACCCCTAATCCATTGACCTGGATTAGTCAACAACCCTAATTCCTTAATCAAAATTAGAAAACCATCAACGAAAACCATGTGCCAAAAAACCACAAAAAGTGGACGCAAAAAACTACCATTTTTTTTTCAGGGGCTCTGCCTGCGAACCTCATTATAGGGGGGGGCCCACATCCCCCACCCCCAAGGCTTCCATATCAATGTATAATACATGGGACCAATCTTGTAAATAACATAACACATACCCAACAATACATACATATGGTATTTTCATTAATTAGTCTTTTACTTGAATGTTGTTGGAACTCAGAGACATTGAGACTCAAGAGCATATAAGAAAGAATGAACTTGGTAGGATTCTAAAAGATATCTTAGCCTATATTTATTAGGTAATCACTCACTATTAATTTCCTCTTGATTTTACTATTCCTATGGCCAATTTAGTCGACAACTCAACTAAATTTTGACTTTTTTGAAAAAACAAAGCTAAATATGGAATTTTTCCATCGCTGAAGTTTGTTGCTCTCACATTCTAGGATCGAATGGAGTAATTCAAATATGATGGAATATGATGCATCATTTCACTTTAATATATTATATTATATGCCATAATCTCTATCAACAACATTGCATTTCATATTTTAGTAGATATTATCCTTTGCTAGGTGTTTTTTAACTAAACATGTGCTTTCATTGTGAAGCTCTAAATTAGAGCACAATATATAAAAATTAACTATCTGTATAAACTTGAGCATACTATTTTTTCCTAGAGCACTTTTGAGTCTATAAAATAAAATTTTCTTAATTTAATTTTTTCAACCATCTTTTGCTCAGTAGTGATTGAAACCATCCCAAGAAACCTCAATAACACACTTCTCTTTGTTGGAAGTACATTTAAATATTCCAATTGTGAAGTGCAATACTCAATAATTCTAATCCCACCTATATCAAACACCATGTGAATAAAATGACAATTTTAAAGTAGCAAAACAGAGTGAGTGAACACATAGTACTCTTAAGGCATACAATTATACTAGAAAGGAATAAATGGTTTTCATTGCATTTTTAAATATACATAATCATATCATGTTAGCTGATATATATGGGTATGTAGGTTGGTGGCTTCCAACCTACCCCTCTACATAGAGATCCAAACAAAAATGCCAACAGTGTGCAAGAGGGGGAGATAAAGTAACTTTGTGTTATAATGTAAATAAATGCCAACAACAAGTCAAGTGAATACTCGAAGTACCAGGCTTGGAATTTATTATACCTGTCTAAAGGCAGTGTATATTGTAATTGCTTCTTGGTCAAATAGTATCGACTTTCAATTAGTTTCCTGAGATTGTATAAATATTTCAAAAGTTTGTTAATTTTTTTATTATTAATTTTAATTCTTATAAAACAAAAATATTCTTCTTAATTTATAAAATTTGAAATACCTAATTTTCTATTCGTTAAGTACAATGAAATGACTATTTTTTTTTGGTTTTAATAAGAATTGTTAGGTTTGTTATTGCACAAGTTATAGGTTAGAAAAATCCCGACCCAACCACCAAATGGCGACAATTAAGAGAATACCTATGCACTGTCACCTCAGGCAAGTATTCCCGTCACTTTAGAGATGAAAGAATCACCTAAAGGGGGGAACCTGGGTGACCCTAGGGGGAAATGAGACGGAAAGTGGAATGATGGAAGTGTAGCCCCTATAGGTCAAGATAATAAGCACATAAATTCTTGAGAATGCATCCTTATGGTCACCAAAGGTTTCCAAGAGGTAAGAGTACCTGTAAAGAGTGATGTGCCTGCCCGAGACACAAGAACAAGCCAAGTATATGCATATAATGTTAGGTGGAAAAGAAAGTTAATATTGTTGTCCCTAATTTCAGTAATAAAAACTAATGTAAATCATCAACGAAAAGATAATGACAGCTGAAAAATAAAGTTGCTCAAATCTTAGTGAAAGGTACAAGAGACAAGCTAGCAAATTGACTAGTTTAGCTTAAGAAGATATCATAAAACTTTAGCAACAATGTAAGTCTATTGTAAACAAGTTCCGAAGAAACAATTATCAGCCTTATGGCTGTAACAAATAATTTATTACAGAAGAGAAATCATCCGTCAAAACTTTCCAACAATCCACCCAAAAAGTGCGCTAGCCTTAGTAGATTAATGTGGCAAATTTTTAGCAACTTTCAACTGTTGAGTAGTGAGTTATTAATGAAAAACTATTACGGTTTCTGTAGACCTAATGTATGTATATGAAATTTTATAACAACAGCAAGAAATACTTAGCAAATTGAGACGCTCTAGTGGCTCAACCAAGAATATAAAGCATAGAATTGATTCCAAGTTAGAGAATCTCAAAAAAGTGTTTTTTCACATTTACCGAGGAAAGTATTTTATATCTCCAATGAAAAATCAGATTAGTGCCTTTATTATTTGGGTGAATGGAGTCTTTAAACACAACTTGGATTAAAAATATCCCTCGGGGTGTAAATACTCTTACTTCCTAGGGTATGCTAATCAAACTAGGGTAAAATCTAGGAGGGTATACACACTCGTATTCCTCCTAGCAACCCTTGTCCAAGAAAAACTTATAAACTTAAAAAAAATGAGATGAAGCTTAATGGAGGGTGTATAAAACATACTCCTTCTAGGGTTTCAACCAACAACAACCAATAATAAGAAAGAAATAACTAACAAATGTAGATTTTTCCTTACCAATTCCAAGAAAGAGAGATGTCAAACCCTAGTTTCACCAAGAAAATCACCATCCAAAGAAAGAACATAATCCTTCAAGGGGTGCACATCACTTCACTCCATCCAATCACCAAGAGATAACACCAAAATTTATTTCCAAGAGAGAGAGAGAGAGAGAGAGAGAGAGAGAGAGAGAGAGAGAGCAAAATTCCCAAGAATAACGAAAATTTCAGCCAAGTACTTCTCACAATGGGAGAGTTATGTTATGAAATGAGATTCAAATGATCTTTATTCATACAAAATGTCTTAAACATTGTTTTTCCACATACATTAGGGTAAAAACAAAATAAGTGGACAACAACCATTATTTTTCCCCTTTACACAAATAAATCATTTTTAATTCAACCTTAAAATTTAAAAGGTGCACAATAGAAACCCTAGAATGACGTCACCCCTCTAAGGGTGACGTTTTGACCCTTAGAGAAAGTCATTGGAAAA